>VRLP01006681.1:0-26803 GCA_009660295.1 Lophius piscatorius | reverse complement strand
ACCTCAATAATACAGTTTACCAGGTCCCAGGTCCAACCTCAATAATACAGCTGACAGGGTCCCAGGTCTAACCTCAATAATACAGTTTACCAGGTCCCAGGTCCAACCTCAATAATACAGTTTACCAGGTCCCAGGTCCAACCTCAATAATACAGCTGACAGGGTCCCAGGTCTAACCTCAATAATACAGTTTACCAGGTCCCAGGTCTAACCTCAATAATACAGTTTACCGGGTCCCAGGTCTAACCTCAATAATACAGTTTACCGGGTCCCAGGTCCAACCTCAATAATACAGCTGACCGGGTCTCAGGTCCAAACTCAAAGGCCTTTTGCGGTGGCTGCCCCATATTATGGAATAGCTGACTTATTCCTATAAGAACTCCTCAGCACCTTTTAAACCATCACTGAAGACCGACCTTTTCTCTTTGGCTTTTAATCTAAGTTGGGTTTTTTTAATTTCTACTATTGTTTTAGTGAAAAATTGTTCAATTTTGGTTCCTTCTGTCCTTTAAATCTGCTGTTTTTTCTTCTATGACTGTTCAGAACTTTGATCAACTGCGGTTGTTGTAAATGTGCTCTGTAAATAAATTCATATATCTGACACTAGGGGGAGTTTGATCTCCAAAAGTGTTTGGGCGATAATTTCTCAACCGTCGGTCCGATTTAGTCCAAATGAGGTTCATATGAATCACCTCAAGGAGATCTATATTTCAAATATCATATTTGTAGTCCAATACTTAATACTGTACTCACTAAGGGAATCTTTTTTTTCTCTCTTTAGTTTCTTTGTCTGTTCCATTTACATGAATGGGATAGAATGTAGAATAAACTATTAATAATAAATACTTTATATAAATATAAAGTAGCCTGAACTGAACTATTCATCATATTATATATATATGTTTTTACATTGTTTACATTCTGAGCTACAGATTTCTTTGTCGAAACTGTGAGGCAAGGTTTAATCCTTTGACTGATAAACTTCTATATTCCATATTTGTCTGTATTATACTATTTTTTAATCAAACCTACTCCCCTAAGTTCAGACTGACACTCTTTAATGATAAACAGCCCCCAAATTCACTTCATTCTCAATTATTCTGTACAATAGTATAATTTTATCTTGACAGTTTATATTCTTTCTCTCCAAATACAACAAACTTTGTTTTATTGGAGTTCAGTTTATCAACATCAAAACATTTCTTTGGATCCTTCGACTCGTTTTTCACTGTTTTTAGAAGCCGCTCCAAGTTCTTCACAGAGAGGTATAAGTAGGTGTCATCAGCATATAAAGAACATTTTTAATAGGTCGGAGACCTTAAAGATATAATTTATATTTGGAATAAAATGTGTATTTATTGGACTCATTCACATTCTTCATTATCAGTAGTCGTCGGAGTATTAGCATATTTATTGGAGGATAAATGTCTAAATGATGAATTTCAGAATGATACTGGTTTCACCACACCAAATGCAGAGCTCAAAGGCTGCTCGTCGAAAAGTCTCCCGGAATTATTTGCATATGTCGTGGAAATGAGGGGAACCGGCGATAATATTCCACTCAATTCCTGGAATCGTGGTTACAACATTTCTTTCCACCATTTCACTCCATAATCAAACATGACAGAAATAAAGACAGCTGCTGGCTTTGTGTTTGTGGTGAAGACACAAATCAGTGTGTCAATATGATACAAGATCGACCTCCACGACTCCATTCATATGCCACAAGTTTGGACCGGGTCAGACCGCCGGTTTGGGAAGTTATGTTCGAAAATCAATGGTTTTCGCGAACAAATCTCTCCATAATCAACAATGTTAACTATTAGAGTAACATTGATATGATAACATATGATATGATAATATGATATTAAATATTATCATATTTTAATGTGATATAATGATAGATCCCCTTCAGTCGATTACAAACGCAACCAAATTGGACTAAATCGGACCAAGAGTTGAGATATTATGGCCCAAAGATTTTCGGAGATAAAACTCTCCCTTGTGATGGAAATATAAGATTGACCTTTCCTAAAGTCACTCCAGTTCCTCCTCACACTAAGGTCTATGGGGGTGTAACACTTGAAAATGATCCATGAAACAGTTTTTGAGTTTTTGTTTTAACACCAACGGATCTGCTGCGGCGGCGATGATTCCATAATATCCATGACTTATCGGGGATTTAAATTCTATAAATGTAATAAATCATAATCGTATATTTTGTGTCAGCCGGCGGGAGTGTGTCCCTACTGATTATGAATGGGATTACACCATGCAAAACATTTGCCCTGCTATTGGAAAAAACAACTCAATTCTGCCCCAGCAGTACCCTGAAGTACCACTAGGGGCGCACGTAACTCCATTTGTTAAACAGTGATCTATTGTGTCAAATGTTACGATTTAAAGATGAGAATGTCATTATTTGACTCTTAAAATAAGTTAAATTTACTAATAACTCTACCAATTAATTTACCATAATCACATTTCTCTCTAGATTATATCCGGATACAAATTCAGATTCAACTATTGTCACTTTTTGTTTTGGTCCTCCTTTAAAGTTGGTGAACTGTTACTGATGTGATGTGAGTTCTCATCCCTCCATCCTAGTTGAGATCTCTAAAAGGTTCAGTTTGCAGGATTAGTTCCAGACATGATGGCCACCATCGAGGCTCACCTTAAAAACCGTGTTTCCATGGAAATGAGAAAAAACCTGAACTTTCAAGAAAACTCAAAAGGCAGAACTAAGTATCATGTTCATGTTTCATTTCCTAACAACGACTAGATCTGTCATTCTTCATGCAGGGGGCATTGAGACCCCGAGTGAAAAATGTTACACGTGCTGCAGTGGGTAGCTGATCATTTAAGACACTCAAATAAGATACTGCATCCCAGTACAGGTCTACCATTAGAACCAGTACAAAGCCATCAGGTGAGATCAAATATATATAAAATATATATTTTGATCATGGGTTTGCTCCATTATATAAGATTTTTGTAATCCTGGACGAGCTTCCTCAATGTACGAACTGAGTAGACAGGTCATATGACCAGTAGATAAGTCATATGACCAGTAGATAAGTCATATGACCAGTATATAGGTCATGTAACCAGTAGATAGGTCATGTGACCAGTAGATAGGTCATGTGACCAGTAGATAGTTCATGTGACCAGGACCAGGGAGTGAAAGGGTTTTGTCTAAAAACCAGATAAGTATTCAAAGTTGAACTAGACCAGATCTCTACTGGACGGCACCGTCCACGCAAATCCCCCTGCTGTGTTTTAACTGGGAAATGAGGTGTGTGAGTGTGTCTGTGCGTGAGTGTGCGTGAGTGTGAGTGTGTTTGTATGCGTGTGTGAAGGTGTGTGTGTCTGTGTGTGAGTGTGTGACTGTGTGTGTGTCTGTGTGAGTGTGTGTGTGTGTGACTGTGTGTGTGTGTGGCTGTGTGTCTGTGTGTGAGTGTGTGTGAGTGTGTGTGTGTGTCTTTGTGTGAGTGTGCGTGTGTGAGTGTGTCTGTGTGTGAGTGCGTCTGTGTTTGAGTGTGTGTGTGTGTGTCTGAGTGTGAGTGTGCGTGTGTGTGTGTGAGTGTGTTTGTATGCTTGTGTGTGTGTGTGTGTGTGTGTGTGTGTATGTGGGCGGTGCCTAAGGCTGTACAGCTGGTCCATCTTATCTCACCTGATTTAGAAAGATGAGAGACCTCACAAACACACACGCACACACACACCCACACACACACTCACACCCAAACAAACACACCACACACACAAACGTACACACACACTGAGAAACATGTGTTTAATTGTCCTTTCACCTGGCCATCACAGACTTAGAGGGGATAGCAAGGTGACACAGTGACACACACACACACACACACACACACGCACACACACACACACACACACACTAACACAGAGGAACAATGGCTGGATTAACAGACGACATGTGAAAGCTATTCATACAAGTAAACAACTCACACAGGTGGAACGTGACACACACACACGCACACAAATAACACACGTACAAACACAGATGGAACACATACACAAATACTTACAACACACATACACTGGTGTAACACAACACAGACACAGACGTGAATAGCACACACACAAGCAAAGATGGAACACACTCACAAAAAACACACACAAACACATGTGAACGCACACACATACACGCACTCACACATGAATACATACATATAAAAAAATGACGCACACACACAAAAGTGGAACAAAGACACTAAACACACACACACACGTGAACAGACACATATACACACAAACAAGACACACTCACAAACATACACACAGGTGGAACACACACACAAACACACACAAACACGTCCTTCACTCTACGTCTGCTTTATATTTCCTGTTTTGTTTTTTCTGTCATCAGTCAGAAGGTCCACGTGACCTCCATCTCAATGACAATCAAATAATGATAGATAAACTAATTATATTTCTATTATTATTAAAACGAACCATTGCTTTGAGCGGAGACCAGGATGTAATAAACTCTGCTGCCACTAGATGTCACTAACGGTTAGGGAAAAGTCTCCTCCAAAATAAAATCCATCTTCTCTCCTACGTCACCATGATGAATGTCTGGTGTGCTGAAAAACTCCTAACAGTAGCAGAAGGAACACAATCACAGACAATACAAGAAACAAACAAAAAAACAAATCTACGCTTGATCTTGAAACCTGTTTTCTGAATTATAAATGTATTAAATATGTTTTGATTGAGGTTCAGAGGTCAGTGATCCCAAACTTATTGCACTCAGATAATATCCTTTTCAAATAAATGATATATTTATGAATGTTTGTAAGAGCAGAAGGATGAATGGAAACCTCTAAGGCATAAAACATCACCATGAGGTGGATTAAATCTTTCATCCAAGTACGACTGTTATCTTTCTCAGTAAACGGCAAATATTGAATCTACCGTCAACAGAAAATACAAAGACTGTTACTTCATCACAGGTCTGGAACCGTGCAGACCGACACTTTAACACATTCCCTTCCATTCCTTTATGGTTTTAAAGTCAGCACTGAAAATATATTTGAATAATGTAACTGGCCTTTTCTCTTCATTTTACTTCATTTAAAATGGCAAAGAGAGATTCTTTATATAACTTTTATATAATTGTATATAAATATATATATATCAGCTGATAAGCTGTGAAATCAGATTTTGACAACATGCTGACGAGGGTCACTTCCAAACCTCAGATCTTTAATTTTCCTGTAGCCCACAGAGAAGCGTATTTACATAAAATGCTACCATCTCCATGGATACGAGGCAGTTTTTCGTGTGGATGAGATTTTCTATTTCTATTTCTAACTCTTTAATGTCTTCACTAAGAAGAAAAAAAAATATGGACAAAAAGTGGCCCCTTTGACCTGTGGTGTACCCCAGGGCTCCGTCCTTGGTCCCCTGCTCTTCAGAATATTCATGCTCCTACTGGGTCACATTATAAACAAGTTTAATTTTTCATGAGGGAATAGGGACTCAAAATGAACTCAACCAAACCGTTGAGCAGGACATTTAGGGTTCAAGCCAAAACGATGGCATGAAAAGGAATGTAAAGCAGGTTTCCACTCAGTCCCGGCCAGAAGGAACTACCACTGCTGTGGACTTTTCCTTGAAAGAATATCCTACTACTCTTAATTTGGATATTTAAGAAGAAGGCATAAAGACAAAACAAGCAAACAAAGCTAAAATAAATACAGGCAGGAACATCAAGGAGCGGTGTGGTTGTTTGTGTTCCATGCACCCCAGCCATCCCTGAGTCCAAACAGTCCAAAGATCCAAACACAGATTGGTGATGTTGACCTCAAACACTGGCTCAGCAGCTGCTGGTGGCCCTAATCAACACTGAAGATCGGGTCGCCTCACCCAACACCCCACCCCCAGGAGCAAGAGGAGGTTTGGGGTCCTGGAGCCAGCTGGAGGGCCCCACTGCAGTGGATTCCGAGTGCTTCATCAAAAGAAGTGATCAGAGCTGTGATATTATGGGTGTTACTGGCACCCATAACCTATCTTTCATCAGTCACTCGTTCATTCAGTAATTATCCGTACCCGCTTATCCTGTCCAGGGTTGCGAGGGGTGGAGCCTATCCCAGCTGACATTGGGTGAGAGGCGGGGTACACCCTGGACGAGTCGTCAGTTCATCACATGGCCGAGACGTAGAGACAAGACAAGCTCTCACTCTCACATTCACTCCTAGGGGCAATTTAGGGTCATCAACGGACCTTTAGTGCATGTTTTTAGACTGTGGGAGGAAGACTTATTATATTATATTATATTGTATTATATTATATTATATTATATTATATTATATTATACTATATTATACTATATTATATTATATTATATTATATTATATTATATTATATTATACTATATTATATTATATTATATTATATTATATTATATTATATTATATTATATTATACAATATTATATTATATTATATTATATTATATTATATTATACTATATTATATTATATTATATTATATTATATTATACTATATTATATTATATTATATTATATTATATTATATTATATTATATTATACTATATTATATTATATTATATTATATTATACCATATTATATTATATTATATTATATTATATTATATTATACTATATTATATTACATTATATCATATTATATTATATTATATTGTATTATATTGTATTATATTATTTTATAATGTATTAAATTATATTATATTACATGATGGAAGATATCTCCTTCAAAAAGTTACTTTGATGTTTATACTTCCATTCGGACACATTTTTATTTGAGTAGTGCATAAATATTCCTACTTTGTTTAATAAGTTAAGAGAAAACCCTTCGGCAAGCTGTGGATAAAAAGTAACCTCTGAAATTCATAATTTTTAAATGCAGACTTTAAAGTGAAAAAGTTAACAGTTCATCACTGATCAGAGGGAACAATTAGTTTATTAATGTAATTATTGATTATTAAAATGAGCGTAAGTTTAGTAAATGCTTGAAGTGTTAAATATACCCAAATCTGTGCATTCCCTCATGTGTTTGAGTTAGTGTGGTTTATTCATGGAATATCTCAAATTTAACTGGAATACTTTCCAGGATGAACGGAGGGTCAAATGAGTGATACGCGATGATGATGAAGAGTTCCTAAAGATGAATTTGGTGCATGTCCTGGTTCCCAGGGCTCACCTTTGGTTTAAGTCCCAGTTTACCCACAGTGGAGAGAGAGACAGAGAGAGAGAGAGAGTGAGACAGAGAGAGAGCGAGAGAGCGAGAGAGAGAGAGCGAGAGAGAGTGGATCAGCTCCCAGAATGTGTCTTTTGTCCTTCCTCACCAATCAAACTGTCGTGTCAGTGCGTTGCTATTGTGGAGCCGTGGCTCAGGCTGCCTCTGCCTCTGGCTGCCATTCTGATGACTGAGGCAGTTTGGGGCTCTGAGGACAATAGTTCTGTGGTTCTGCGGAGCCTCCACAAAGCACCGGGCTAATGCTCCCCCCTTTCAGCGGTCCTGCTCAGCTGCTGAGTGTGCAAGGCCTACTGGGCTGATGGAGTGGGTCCAGGGGGCCCGGCCCTATAAAAACAGAGTGCCGGGGCTCATGGACAACACTGGTTATACTGGATCTGTCCCACCTCAGTACTGTCTGTAAGTATCAACACACTGCCTCAGGAACTAAGACCCGGTGGTGTTGGTGTGGAACCCGTCTCCCTCAGAGATGCTGCCCACAGCGGGGGTTTGATCGATGCTCTTTATGGAGACCTGTTTGGGCATTATTTGGTTTATTCTGCGTTTTAACAGGGAGATCTGTAAAGATGGCAGCTTACCGTTGGGCTTCTGTACATCCAGAAATCATCGTAGAGCCTCTGAAGCCAGTAATGTGATGTTTTTTACTTCAGAACCAGAGCGACTGGGCCATCTCCTGGTAGAAATGATATGTAGCGAGTTCAGCGACAGTGTGTGCTTCTGCCCTCACAGATATTTGGGCGTTCTGCTGTGACCTGGGCTTATTGTAACAGTTATCACACGTAGGAGGATTTATGGGCTGGATCCATGATTGAATCTCCCCAGTGGAAACAGAGACACATCTACACTGATGGCAACATGATGAACGAGCAGAATATTAACCTTGAACGTGACCTTGACACATATTTCTTTCCAAGCCAGGGGTGCAATAATATAGTCAAATACAAATACTGCCTTTTTATTTCATTTTGATTAATTCTTTCATCTGCCGATCCGGCTGGAGCTCATTCTTCTGTATTAAATCATAGATGTATCCCCAGGATTGCTGCTCTGCGCTGGATTTCTGCTCTGTTTTATTCATTTCATGCTACATTATCCTCTGGACATGCAGGTCCTGTTGAGATCTTTTGAATCTTCTCCCACTAACCCATGTGTTTCTGCTGTTGCTCAGAAAGTAACCCCGACAGGAGAAGCAGCAGCCATGAACACTCAACAGATGGAGCAGATGGGCCAGTTCAAGGTCACCGTGTGGGAGGAGGAGAACTTCCAGGGGAAGCGCTGCGAGTTCATGCTGGAGTGCCAGAACATCATGGAGAGGGGCTTCAACAAGATCCGTTCCATCAAGGTGGAGAATGGACCGTAAGTTCACATCATGTGTGTACACTTCTGGACCCTCCTCTTCATCATCATCCGCACACAGGCCCTCTTCATCTATTCCTATTTTACACATATATAATAATGAGAAATAATATAGTAAAAAGGATCTTGGTGGATCTGTTGGTACATATGTATGTTCTGACATCTGTGGGTTTGTCAGAATTTGCTTAGAATTGTATTGTTGGATTTCTGAGAAGATTTCTTATCATTTCAATTAAAGAAAGGCCCAAATAATGAAAGAGCATCTTCCTCTCATTAGAAGCACAACTACTGCTTCATGAATGGATTACAAACCCATGACATCATCGGATAAAATCACATTCTTTTCTTTTCTCCTGATTCTCATTTTATCTGCTTGATTAAGTAGAAATGACAGAACGGAAAAAAAACCCATAAATTACAGCCTACAGTTTTATTACATTTGTAGTTGGCAGGTACGGTGTATGTTTTCTGTGTGTGTGTGTGTGTGTGTGTGTGTGTGTGTGTGTGTGCGTGCATCCATGTGTAACCCTGCTGGGATGAGTTGGCTGACTGCAGCTGGTTGCTTCCTGACTGACTGACTGACTGGCGATCAGATAAGAAGTCAAGGGTGCAGCAGCAGCAGCAGACATGGAGGCAGGGGCGGCCGCCATGTTTTATGTTTGCTCTGTGCTCCCTACAACAAAGAGAGCTGCTTGCTGTTATTCCTGGAGGCCGCTCCGTAGGGCGAAGGCTCTAATGTTTGACATGAATGACCGTTTCAGAGTTCTTACACTCAAATCCACTCTGCATTGAATGGTTTTATCGTTGTATTTCATTACCTGCTCAACATTTCTACCTTTCCCTCTGTCTAGCTGGGTGGGTTATGAGTACCCAGAGTTCCAGGGACAGCAGTTCATCCTGGAGAAGGGAGACTACCCTCGCTACGAGGCCTGGAGCGGAAACAGCGGCTACAGAACCGAACACATGCTGTCATTCAGACCCATCAAGTGTGCCGTACGTAACCACACCCCTCCAGTGGTGGAAGAAGTATTCAGAACCTTTACTAGAGTAAAAGTACTAATACCAATCTGTGAAATACAGAAATCAGACCTTTACTGAAGTAAGAGTAAGTAGCCCCAGAAAAACGACCTTAAAGTTTCAGTGTTACTATTAATATAGTTAATGTTAGGCCAATGTTGCAGCTGTAGCTGTGAAAGGTTAAGGTAATCTGATTACTTTACATGCTGTTGAGTAGTTAAATCCACAGGATCAGTGTATCCTGTTTACATCCTGTCTGTCCTGTGAGAACCAGGAATGTCTGGAAAGTCAACTTCTCATCCGATGTGCCTGTTTTCAGCTTTCTGACATTCTCCAGATAATCTGAGATGTTTGTTTATTTAGTCTACTTCGGAACATACGGGGGTTTTCAGACAGCAACGATATGAAAAATTGTAGTATGAAAAGTATGCAGTCATATAGAAGTATAAAGTAGTACCACAAAACATTTTGTATTGACCTATAAAGTACTCAAGTTTGGACTTGAGACTTTACACCAATGCATATTTGGTTTTCACTGCATAGTGAAAAGTAACTAGTTACTTCAGCAGTCGTACAAATGTACTGGAGTATAAGGTACATTATTTCCCACAGAGATGTACTTGAGTAAAAGTATTTAGTTACTATCCACCACTGCACCCGTCCATCCATCCTTTTTTCTCCTCGGCCTCGTTGGACCGACGGTTGACCTCCATCTCTCTCCTCTCTGCAGAACCACAGCGACAGCAAGGTGACTCTGTACGAGTGTGAGGACTTCCAGGGCCGCAAGTTTGAGATGTGCGATGACTACCCCTCCCTACAGGCCATGGGCTGGTGCAGCAAGGAGGTGCCCTCCATCAAAGTCAACTCCGGATCGTACGTTCCCTCCTCCTCCTCTCCTCCTCTCCTCCGCTTCACCTTCTTAATCCAAACCATGTTTGCCCTTCAGAAGAGAAACATCAAATAAAAACATTAAATAGTTGAATTAGATTAGTAAATGAAACTATACAGCACCGTTCCAGTCTGCCCGACCGCTGAGAGTGCTCCCCAACAGGAGTCAGTACACCGGCGTTGACCAGTGGAGAAACCAGCAGGAGCAAACTGGGCTTCAGATTGTTTTCAGGACGCTTCAACATGCAGATAATCAAACACCGAACGTTTGACGACCCTCACACTTCAGAGTGGCTCTTATAGGCTGAAACCATTATCTCTGATCTGACCTTCTCTCCTCTCCTCCCTCCTCCCTCCCCCCTCTCTCTGCAGCTGGGTGGCCTACCAGTTCCCTGGTTACCGTGGCTACCAGTACATCCTGGAGAGAGACAGACACCAAGGCGAGTACAGAAACTACAACGAGTTCAGCACCCAGGCTCACACCAACCAGGTGCAGTCCATCCGCAGGATCCAGCACTAAGCCTTCCTTCTGCCCGTCTGACCCGACCCGCAAAAGATTCTCTTACGCCGAAGCCTTTCCTCGACTTGACCCACCCATCAGACCGCTGTCCCCCAACAAGGGACAGACAAACTCTTTCCACCAGCCTGCAGCTTTGCATGTATGGGTATAAGCATCTTCAGCCATGCTATAGCATTTTCTTCATACAGGAAATAAAAGCTTTTCTTCAAATCTAGACTCCGTTTTCCTTTTTCTTTTTTTCTTCTACACATGATAACAATGAGAATCTGACAAACGCAGTCACTGGCTCACTGAGCTGTCAATCTCACGACAAGAACATCCATGCCTCAAACTCTCTTTGAGCTTCACAGGCCAGTCGGTTCTTAAAGATTCTGCTCTGTGTTTAATCAAAGGACACATTTAGCCTTTAAGTGAACGTAAACTTCACAGAACCACCTGATCCAGACTTTTCTGTTAGGCTTCAGGATGTGACATATTGTTCCTTATTTCCAATAAACAAGAGCGCATGAATGCAGTCGTTTGTTCATTCTTTATTCCACTGCCAGACTCACAGTTGGCCAAGAGGATCGGTAAAGTGAAGAGTCGCAAGAGGAAAAAGAAAAAAAGAATAAAAGATAAAAATAAGAATAAATATCCTGGGTGAACCCCGCCTCTCGCTCAATGTCAGCTTGGATATGCTCCAGCCCCCACGGCCTTGAACAAGATAAGCGGTTGAATGAAAGACTGAATAAATAAGTTCTCATTTTCCAAACTGTGAATCCTAATTTTTCATAAGTTAATTACTTCAGAGCAACAAAGCTTCATCTCTCTCTCTCTCTCTCTCTCCCTCTCTCTCTCTCTCTCTCTCTCTCTCTCTCTCTTTCTCTCTCTCTCGCTCTTCCAAGCTAACTGGTCATGGCAGCAGATCGTCCACCTTGAGTGTTGGATCTACCCGAGGTTTCTGCCTGTTAACAGGCAGTTTTTTCCTAACATTTGTTGGCGGTTTGGTGGAGCCGGTTATGAGTCACTATTTCTTAATGAAAAACGTGACTGAACCTGATTAAGATACGACTCAGTGACAGCATGTAAATGTTAAGAGTAAGGGGCCAAGGACGGAGCCATGGGGGACACCACCGTTCACAGGGGTCATTGAGGAGGAGGTATCGGCCATGGCTACTGAGAGTCTTATTCTATAAATTGGACTTGGCTGGCATTTTACAGCATGTGGACTGACTTAAACTAATTATATGAATAGATACAAACAAAAACACTCTAATAAGGGTCAAATAGGTTTGTAAAAACATTTACTTTACCAGAAGGTTGAGCTAATACGACTAAAGTTTACTACTTCCCTTGAAATAGTAAATGTTATCACAAAATGATTTTTATAAATCTTCTTTGTTTTATGTTTGAAAGTATACTTGACCAAACAAATTGTCATTTTATGGGAAATTTAGAAGACATTAAATAAAGATGAATCAAAACTAAACTATTATATGCAAAGAAAATACGTTTTTTTTTTCTTGGTGAGGACATGAAAGACGTGCTGTGATTGCCAACAGCCTCTTTTCCATTCCATCCATCCATCTGTGGTCTGTGCCCGACCTTGTGTCGGATCATGGGGTGGTTAGAGAAGATCCTAAAGATACGACCTGGACCAGTCAGCAGACAAACAAGCGCTCACATTCGATCCTGCGGTTCAATCCGTGTCTCCGGTTCACCTGTGCTGCTCGTTCATATGAGGAAAGCTGGAGAACATTAACAGACCCCACGCAAACAGAGTCAGAACATACAAAAGCTTTTAAAGCCAGAACCTTCTTTCCACGAGGCTCCCTCTACGACACCAGGCAGCCCCTTTCAAACCCTGTCTGGTTTACAGATGAAGCGTCATTCAGTCAAAGACATGTGGTTTGAATGATATTCATGCTTAGAGTCAAAGATTGAATCTTCATGTTCCACCAATCACAGAATCACAGAAGTTTGATGAACTTCTGTGACGCTATATGGAGCTGGATGTTGGTTCTGTAGCTGCTTCATTGTACCACCACACATGGATCACACACAATCTACTCCCCAGGTCTCTCAAACATGGTGGGCTACTTAGACCCTGTTCTTAAACTCTGTCAGGCTTTTTTATTTAGATTTCCCTTCATTTGTAAGGGAATATTGAACCGAGCTTGTTGGGAAAAAGCAGATCGAGGACGATGGTATTTATGATTAGTTAAAATGCAGAAACCTTAAAGGTTAGTGTGTGAGATTTGGTGCCATCTAGTGTCAAAGTTCCAGATTGCAGCTTGTTTTACACATCAGCTCAGCCCTCCCTATCCAAGATCTTTGGGGGTCACAAAGAAGCAATTCAGTATACTGTCAAGTAATGAGGTTTCTTTCAATAGAGTTATTCTGAAATTATATTTAGCTATTTATTTAAGTAGTAGATCGTTTGCAAATCATCTTTTATTGTTTTCTGGCTTTTGCAGATCTTTTTTTAATGTGTTGTGGCTTTTGCAGATCTTTTTTTAATGTGTTGTGGCTTTTGCAGATTTTTTTTCTATATGTGTTGTGGCTTTTGCAGATCTATTTTCTTAAAGCGTTGTGGCTTTTGTAGATTGTTTTTCTTCATGTGTTGTGGCTTTTGCAGATCTTTTTTCTTAATGTGTTGTTGCTTTTGCAGATCTTATTTCTTTATGTGTTGTGGCTTTTGCAGATCTTTTTTTCTTAAAGCGATGTGGCTTTTGCAGATCTTTTTTCTTAAAGCATTGTGGCTTTTGTAGATCTTTTTTTTTCATGTGCTGATGCTTTTACAAATCGTCTTTTATTGTTTTGTGGCTTTTGCAGATCTTTTTTTAATGTGTTGTGGCTTTTCTAGATCTTTTTTCTTAATGTGTTGTGGCTTTTTCAGATCTTTTTTCTTAATGGGTTGTGGCTTTTGCAGATCTTTTTTTATATGTGTTGTGGCTTTTGTAGATCTTTTTTCTTAATGTTTTGTTGCTTTTGCGGATCTTTTTTTTTAATGTGTTGTGGCTTTTGCAGATCTTTTTTTTAATGTGTTGTGGCTTTTGCATTGCTCCTTCGTTGTCAAAATGATGAAGATGTTTTCTTTACTTGCTGGTGCTTCATCTATTTGTACGTGTTCGCCCCTGTCGGCCACCGTATGGCGGGGGCTGGAACTTGTCCAAGCTGACGTTGGGCGGGAGGGAGAGAGGGAGGGAACACGCCGGATGAGTTGCCAGTTCAAACAGAAACAAAATACACAATAGAACAATGTCTCTACTTCAGAGGTGGCAGCAGCTGACGCTCTCTTCACTCAGGTAGAAGAAGGGTCACCTGGAAACAAGAGTAGGTTTATAAAAGTAAAGGCTTTTACACTTTACTCCAGTAGAAGTGAAAATGTACTGGAAATTACTCAAAGTATGAAAGTGAAGCAGAGCTTTTTTCTTGGACCTCATGTCATATTTATAACAATGTTGATTTAAGACACCGGGAATTTCAGTCCAACCTTTATTACTGTCATTTGTTTGTAGAGAATATATTCAGAGTGATATTTCAGCGGGACAGAAGAACAAAGTGGATTAAATGAAACACCGTGACAATCCTGCACGTCTGAAATATGCATAAATTAACAGTGAAGGAACCCTTTGAGGTTTTATCACCTCCACCTGACAGAAACAGGTTAGACACACTGATGGAGTTCATGGAACAACATTGTTTTTATTGATAAAACGTCATAATTGTACATTTAGTCCCGGTTCTTTTATCACACCTTCCCAGATGACACAGGTGGAAGCGAAGAGGAGCAGACCGGTCCGGTGAGGAGTCTCAGCTGCAGCCCATCTTCAGAGAGGCCCTCAGTCTCCAGAGTCAGACATATCTACAAATGTTCTGTATTTCGCTAATGTCCTGCTGCAACTCCGTGAGTTTCAGGAAGCTTTGGCGCATTTACATATTTATCCTAATGTGACACCATGGTGTTTATCTTACAGTCACACGCCGGATCCTGGAGTGTGTTTACCTGCACACACACTCCTCCTGTTGGTCCAGGACGTGGGATTCCGTGTTACACACCCACAAGCCTTCAGCCGGTCGCAGTCCCACACCCAAAAAAACAGGATCTTTTAATAAATGTGTAACCATGCACACACACCTTTCTCAAATATACATTCCACTGCAGAGCGGTTAAAGCCGCCGCGCCGCCGCTCACACAGGAGTGACTCTCCGTCTGCTAGGCTGCTAACGCTGCTGCTCCGGCCGCACACTTCAAGGAACAAGGTGAGTTTGAGGAGCTCTGACATATCAGGACTGACACCCTCATTTATCAAAGGTGGCGTTATTGTTTTCTGTTCCAGTTGTACAACGGTTGGGTTTTTCTGCAGCTTAAGCCTGAGTGTTTGGTGGCTTCATGTCACGAGATGACAAAAGGCCGCCGTGGGGCTTTCAACCAGAGAATGAAACACTTTTGGCTTTAACTCATGTTTGCTAATGGGGTTGATGCGAGATTAACACATCCTTCAGTCTATAGGAATGCTAACAACAGATGCCGCTGGGAAGTTCTGAACATAATGGCCTAACTGCTGTCATAGTAGGACGTCATGTTTTTAACCGGTTCCCTGTTTTCTTGTTTTTCTTACAGTGGATTCATCCGCCTGGCCGACTGCGTCTGCGGATACAGCCGAGCTTTCCTCGCTTTCCGGGCTTGTTTTAAGTTGCCTGCGACTTATAACTTGGACACAGGCAGCTAAAGCAAGTCTGGGACGCCAGAGAAACACCCTCAGGTTCAGGCCTGAGACACCGTTAGCAGGAGATGCACCGGAAATCCAGTTTTCTTTTTAGTCCAGGATAAAGGTGCATGACGCGAAAGTCATTCTGACTGGATCAGTTATCTAAGATTTTGTGGTCAGTCAAATTTAGAAACAAGTAGTACGTCAAATGTCTTATGTAGATACATTATAAAGAGAAGTTTTATCTGGAAACTTGATGCTATACACTGTAAAGAATGTTGAAATGATATTAAAGATATTTGTCGTAGATAATCTGAGATTGAGCATCGCTACATAACTTTCATTTTGAATTTTTGTCATTTTACTGGGAAAATATTACCCTTGGCTGAAATGAATGGGAATATAGAGTAACGTCACTCTAAAATTAACAGTATCATTCTGTCTTAACAACAGATTTAACCGATATGTGCATTTGATTTTACAGTATAAATATTTTCACCATTCAGCAAGAACATACCTTCCTTTCTTTTACAAATAAGAAGATAACATTTTTGGTTTATATCAATATAGTAATGTTGATAAGAAAGTCAAGGATGTGTCTAAATAAACAGTTATTTATTTGAATTGTGTTTAATGTCCGTAAAGTTCTAACTGGACCCTTAATGAACCACGAGGGAAACTAAGTAGAAAAATGGACCTCTTGAAAGTAAAGAGTTTTTAAAGTGGTTTTCTAAAGCACATCACCATAAACAGGTTTATAAAATATCTGTTGATAAATAAGTTACTGTAAAGAATAAAGACACATCACCTGTGAAACTTACAGTTGCTTAAGCAGGATACTTTGCATCTTTGCCACATAATGTTTTAACAGTGAGGTTCTGGGAACCACAGCCAGAATTTTACCGTAAAGTGAAGAAGATTTCTTTTACAGTGTAACTCGTGTATTTGCATGAACAAGACACGACCTAAGCTGGAAACTCTACATCCTACATCCACGCACCCACCCGGTGTTTGTTCTGGAGAGTGTTTGTGTTGTGGGTCTTTAGCTCAGTCAGGTCCAAGAGAGCAAACTCTGCAGGAGGAGAAGGAAAGGAAGGTTTACCTGATCTCCAGTCTGGAGACCTCCAGTCTAAGGGGTTAAAAGAAGTGCATTCATGAATGGACTCTTCATTTAATCTGAATGTCTTTAGGAGCCTGGTTTTAAAGCTGGGTTTGTTCTGTTTTCAGCTAAAATGAGTGATAATAATGTGGTATTTAAGTCTGAATGGAGGTTTTCATTTATTGTCTTCAAACAGACAGAACAAGAACAAACCCTGTCCTCAGAGAAGAGAGAAAATATAAAGTCTGTGATATTCCTGCTCTCTGTCTTCTCGTACTATCGACATATATATATATATTACATTTATAAAAAAGAGGATATATATATATATATATATATATATATATATATATATATATATATCTCCATATATATATATATATATATATATATATGTGTGTAATGAGTGTTTAAAAGTGACATTTATAGTGACATTTAGAACCACTATGTGTCTAGATGATGATATATAAATATTGGACGGGTCATAGATCATTGCACAGATAAACATATGACACATCTGATGGTGTGTGTGTGTGTGTGTGTGTGTGTGTGCACATCTTGTTGTTGACCGGACCAGACCAGGAGGTACCGTTGAGGATCATAATGGACCTGGGTAGGAATGAGTGTATATAGCGGATCCGTCTGCATGTGGGGACCCTGAATCTCCTGCAGGACGGTAGGACTTGGAGCTCTGGGTGGAGAATGTGGGTTGGATGGACGTGACTTTCTGTGCCTGTCTGATAGCAGACTGCTCCTGGATCACCTGGAGGGATGGGTGGTGTTTAACCCCCCCTGACTGAACAAGATGACAGACCGTGACCTCACAGGCGCTGTCAAGCTGCCTTACCGGGCTGCCATGCCGTATCTGACGACACTTTCCGGTAGAGCCCGGTAGAACAGCAGCAGGACTTCCTGCTCCACTCCGTAGACCTTGAGTCAGCGTATAAAGTACAAACGCTGTTGGAGTTTGGAGCTAATGAGGGTGTAGTCAATGTGGACCACAAGGTATTTATAGGAGCAGCACTGGCTGATGTGGACTTTATTAATGACCACAGGCTGGAGGTCACCCACTGTATTCGGGTCAAACATCATTTCCTCAGTCTTCTCCACATTCAACACCAGATGGTTGTTGCTACACCACTGCGCAAAGTCCTGGATTTCAGAGTGACGGGCCGCCGGGTTGCTACCAGTGTGTAACAGGCCCAGATTGGCTGCATCATCAGATAATTTAGTGATACATGTTCCAGGGTGGGTCCTTCTGCAGCCATTGTTATATAATGTGAAGCGGACTGGGGAGCTGACACAGCACCGGGGGTTGTCAGTGCTGATGGGCCGTGGTTCTGAGAGGACGCTGTTTACCCTGGCCAGCTGAGTGCGGTTAGTCAGGAGGGAAAACTTCCATCCCAGAATGTAGGGATTCACATTCAGCAGCTTCAGTTTGCTGATAAGAAGCGTTGCTGTATCAGGTGGTGCTTCTAGGTGTTTGGTTATTAAACGTGTGATGCTATAATTAGCATCATCTCAGCCGCTGCTTAT
The DNA here is from genome assembly GCA_009660295.1 of Lophius piscatorius. Classification (NCBI taxonomy): domain Eukaryota; kingdom Metazoa; phylum Chordata; class Actinopteri; order Lophiiformes; family Lophiidae; genus Lophius; species Lophius piscatorius. Next base: position 8,427 of record VRLP01006681.1, on the reverse strand, counting down.
AGGTGAACTGAAGGGGGTCACAAAGTCCATCTTCCTCCTTCCTGAACAACGACATCATCAAAACACTAGATGATGACGGATGTCGGCGCCACAGTCCTGAAGTCATTGTTGACCTGAGGGGTTTTTTGGGAACAGGTGAGATTATTGATTTTTTTTCCAGAGGGAGGGGAGGATGTAGGACTCCACTCCTGGACTATGGGGTGGTGTCAGAACTCAGCACATGCTTTAGGGAGAAGGCAGGGATGCCATCAGGACCAGGATCCTTCTTACTGGGTGTGTGTTTGAACAGTGACTGGACAGGATGAAGATCTTTCATCCTGCTGCGTAACAGATGTTGTCTCCCAAAACGTCTCCACACCCTGAAGAGAAGTCCTGGGCTTTAGATTTAGTTCCCTCGCTTCCCCCAGGTCGTCGGGGACCCGAAGCAGTTGTTGACTGGTGATGTGTTGGAGATAAGTTTCCTGGAGTTGTTGGAGGCAGAGTTCTGCTCCATCATCTCCTCGTGTCTCCGTCTGGCTTCACCCGACAAGTGTTTCAGCAGTTTTAAATGCTGAAAAGTTTAAAACAGCTGCACATAGATGTGTCACTCAAGTGACCGAACTTACACTGTAACACGCCGCTGTGTTACATCATCAGACCCAGTATCGACTCAGTAAATCTAGAGGATTTTCAAATCTTAAACGATTTTAAAAATGGGGAGACTGCAGAAAGTCACGTGACCAAACGTGACTTCAGAAGAAAGACAAACACGGAGGACGATCGACGTCCTCCGTGTTTGGTGCGCTGGTGTGGCTGCCGTGTTTGACACGCTGGTCTTCTTGTTCAATAATCCACCTTGTTTCTGGGTTCAGGTATGTTTGGGTTTCTGTTCGCTGTGACAGTACGCAACATCCGGTTACTACGGTTCCACTGCGTCTGCTCTCATTTGTTCCTGCGGGTATTCCAACGGCTGCAGCGCGATCAGGAGTTGATTTGAGATCAGGGAGATAAAGTGATGTTTGCTCAGATGTGTCTCCTGAATGGCTTTTCATGCCTTCAATCAAAAAGTCAACGTTATCAGTTGTATGTATCTACATTTGCTGCTTTTCAAACCAAGTCCAGTCTAGCTGGTGAAAGTTAAATCTGAAGGCTTGTTAAAGCCATAAAGACCGACTGATTTGACACAACTTGATAATATTGAGTGAATCCTATGAGTACCTAGAACACACCAGTAAGAATGCATCCTGTTCCTGTTCTACGATCAACACAGGTAAGCTAAAATAAAATAAAAGCTGCTTATTTTGATTCACGTTCGTCTTCCTTCACTGGACACCTGCCAAGTAAATATATCAATCCAAGTGGACCAGATTATGTTCTACATAATGAACACATTCTTGTTGGTTACACGTAGGCCAATTATTTCCTTCTTAAGCCCTGAACGCCCATATATGGGCCTCTACATAAACAGGAAATAGCCTGCTGTAATGCCGGTTATATTAATGTTTTAATGTACCTGAAAGATAACCTCATCATTTTTATAAAATAGCAGGCAAACCGTTCATTGAAAAAAATGAGGTTTGTTTACATGTGCAATTAAGAAATGCTCACCAAAATAAATGTCCTTCCAGCAGGGGGCACAGCCAAAACCTGGTGAGGGATAACATGTGACCCCCTGCCCTTCACCGCGCTGTTTGCAGATGATGTGGTCCTGTTGACTTCATCTCCAGCAGCACTGGATCGGTTTGCAGATGAGTGTGAAAAGGGCGGTTTGAGACTCAGTACGTCCAAATCTCGGCTCTCTGCCGGGAGTCTGAGGACTGTCCCTTTTGGGGTTGGGGGGAGTTTCTGCTTCATGCAAAGGAGTTCAAGTATCTTGGTGTCGTTTTTCTCGAGTGATGGAAAATGGTCCGGGAGACGGACAGTTGGTTCGGTAACTAACTAGGACGCCTCCCTTTGTAAGTCTTTCAGGCAGGTCCAACAGGGAGGAGACCCTGAAGTGGACCCCAAACTCACTGGAGAGACTGTATCTCCAATCTCAAGATCCCTCAGGATGAGCTGGAAAGTGTTGCTGCAGGGAGGGATATATGGAAATCTCTTCTTAGCCTGCTGCCACAGCGACTCTCGCCAGAGCAGGAGAAAAGTGGACGGATGGACGAACCCCAAAGGCAGCAACACAGATTTCTTACCTGAAGGCCAATAATCAGCTTTTAAAATAGTTTTATATATATATATATTTATTTTACTGTACACAATGATAGATTCTGAGTTTTTATTAAAACCCATCGGTTTGTATCACAGCCAAAGGTTCCACAGCTCCCTCTAGTGGACATAGGTGGAATTGTGCCTCTCTGAGGTCAAAATCCCATTTTTTTGGCACATTTTGGGTCCATTGTCTCCACAACTGGGCCAGATGGAGAGTTCTACACGGGAAAGTCCTGTGTAGAATCACAAGAACTTTGTGGTACTTCCACAAATGTGATGCAGAAGTTATCAAAGAGTTTTTGTTTCGTGGTGTTACTGTAAAATAATGATGCTAGAAGCTATTGTATGCTACAAATGTTGGTATTTTTTGTGTTTAATCATAACACATCATAGTAACAGGTAGAATGTTACTGACACTGACAACAAATGACTTTAGGTCTAACCTGTCCACAGATATCAAGGTGATGCAAACACACCTGATAGTTGTGGAGATAGCTGAAGTTTCACGCAAGGCTGGACTTTAAATTCCTATAAGGCTTAAATCTCTTGAGTGTGCATTAGTCCTTTAAAGCCACAGCTAACAACAAAAATTCCATATAGTTTAGTATTTGCCAAAATTTCAGCGTAAAAGCTTCGTTTACCATGTACAAGACAAAAACACAGATATACTGTAAACATCTTTATAAAGCTGTTAAGTAAAATCACAGAAAATTATAAAAAATACTTTCAAATCAACTGTAACGTTTCAAGCATCTTATTTCTGTACAAATGAAAGGATGATATTTCTCAAATATCACATTGGTCTAAAAATAATATCTGTTAAAGGGTTTTTACTGGAAATGTTCATCAACATAAAGCAAAATCTGTAATTTAGACAGAATAATGCTTTAATGCTAATTACTTGCTTGAGACAATATGGATTTTTTCCCTGTTATTTTTATCAAAAATTTGTATTTTCGCTGTAAAAATCAAAATCAAAAGTTATGTATATTTTTGTCTTAACATATGCCTTTTGACAGTATCATTAGAATATACAATATTAACAGTGTGCAGACACAAGACTGGTGTACTAAAAATACCCCTGCATGTACTATCCATGTACTCTATGACATATTATCCTTAATGTTTTAGTCTGTATTTACATTACATGACATTATTCGGGTTCTTTTGAGCGCACGTGCTTCTAACAGATGGAGACGGATGAAAGTAAAAGTCCACCGCCTGCAGAACCATCAGAATCAGGGCCTGAAGGCGTCACAGGCGTCATGGTTTACAAGTTACAACCTCATTAGCCTCAGATTGAGGCTGTATAACCTAAAACCCACGGACAGACGGCTGCGGGGATAAAATGTTCTTGTTTTCTCGCGCGCGCTCAGGCGCGCTTTTCAAGGTAAATATTCTTTTCCTGACGTGAAATAGGTCTGTGCTGTTTGCCCAGAGGTAAAGAGGCGGAACAGTGAGGAGGATCTGAACTGGTTTCCATGTCAAACACTTCAATTCACCATAGAAACTCAGATCTTAACGCGGAAACTTTATTAAACTGTGATGGCGGATTGATAAGGGCCAAATTTCTCTCGGCCTCTTTTTATTGTGGGCAGCCGGCAGGCTGACAGAGGTAAATTGCTCTTTTAATTAAAGCAATGCAGCAGGGGAAATTGCTGTCTGAATATTGTCTCAGAGATGGAGGCCAGTGACAGTTGCCTGGAAACTTCAATCTGTCCACCCGCATTTATTCCAGATCCCAGTTATGAGATAAAGTTTAATAAAAATCTTTTCCTCCGCCGCCAACCAAATGAAATCCAAGCCTTTGTGAACAGCAGAACACAATGAAACAGGACTGCGGAGGAAACCTCATGTTCAACATGTATCTCTCAGGTCCGTGTCTGCAGCCTTTTTTTTTTGGAACAAATAACCCGCTGCTCGCGGGTTCGGTAGATTCTGCTCCGGGCGGCCCGGTGCGCCCGCGCGCCGCCTCCAGCGGCTCTTTGTTCAGCTTTTCAATCTGAAAGCTCGTCCGCTCTTTGTCGGAAATCGGAAATCCTTTTTCCTGGACGCGTTTCCTGGCTCCTCCGGGAGGAGAGGAGAGGAGAGAGGAGAGGAGAGGAGAGGAGAGGAGCGCGTCCGCCTCCAACCTGCGGCGGGACCCCCGGCGGCTGTTATAGGATTTAATCCACTTTCAGCTTTTCTTCGCCTTTGGCTCTTCTTTTTTTTAATTTACAGCTTTGAATCTCGATTTAAGCGACAATTTGATAACAGCCGAAATACACGATTCTTCTGGAAACAAATCCTTCTCTACGTTTATTATATATAACAATCTTATATGATCTTAATTCCCGGCTTTAAAGGGATCCAGGCGCGAGCTTCCTTTTTGGGAGTCCTTTCCAAATTAAAATAAATAACTACATTTTTTGGCAATAAATTCTAATTAAATATTATAGATTTTTTTTTTAAATTTCAGATGTTTTTTGTTGTTGTTGTTGTTGTGTACGGATTCCGTCTTCCTGGCTGTGAACTGATCCATCTTTAATGATTTGATCCAAATGTAAAGTGCATTATGAATTAAATGTATTATTATTATTATTATTATTATTATTATTAATAAAGTCAGGGGGAAATAGTTTTTTTGTTTTGAAATAAATTCTTCAAATATTTCAGAAAGATCTGCTTGAAAACAATGACAATCTAAAACAGCCTTTCTAAAGTCGTAGCTCTGTAATAATAATATATATGGATAGAATCAGGTAATAACCGTGTGTCTGTTCTCATTTCAGATCCGACAGAAAATCTTCTGAAAGAAAGCAAAGGAACAACGTGGGGTCCAATCAACGCAGGAGTACAAAAAGGTAAGAAAAGAAGGTTATTTCTCCTTAATGAGCAAATGGAAGCCACATTTGAAGATTTATAATACAAATAGAAACATTAAGGGGCTTTGTAAAATAACATGAGGCTGGTTTTCCGAGAACCTTTGAAAGAAATGCATAAAAAATGAAATGATGATGTTCTTGTTAAAAACGATCAAATATAATCATTGCGAGATTTAAAGCAAATATGAATTATTGACAATTTGTTTGTTAATCCATTTGGTAAAACATTTTAAAAAAAGTCAAAACATGCCTCAGTATTCTCCCATGTTGTGAACGCGTGTCGTTTTTAATGTTGTCATGGATACGGATAACCCGCAATCAATGGTATTCATTCTATTATTTTGTCTCTTAATTGATCTCATCCACACTTTGGCTCAGCACTAGATCGCATACTAATACTAATACTACTACTACTGCATACTACTACTAATAATAATAAATGTGGCACCTCATAATGAGATGAACAGAGTCCAGCCACAGCTCTTAATTTACTCATGGCCAAAAAATAAGCTTCACTAACGTTTCGATGATCAAAATTATGAATTAGTACGCCTTTAAAAATCGGACAATGTATGTGCACAACAAAATGATCAGTAGATTAAAATATGTGCGTTTAAATATTTTGGACAAAAACTAAATAAATTTCATTTAAAACAAACATTAAATTGACTTAAATGAGAAAAGGATGTTTTGATTGTCTCTAAAAACGACCACATTTATCATCATTTGTATTAGTATTATCATTATTAGTAGTTTAGTAGTGGTAGGACTAGTATGTAGTAGCAACGGCGTGTTTCTATACAGTTAGAATATATCATTTTGTACATGAAAAGTGTAGATTTTGAATTCAAAGCCTTTACATTAAATTGTCTCATATTATATATATATATATATATATATATATATATATATATATATATATATATATATATATATATAGGTATATATATACCTATATATATATATATATATATATATAGGTATATATAGGCTATGTTGTATCATCTAATCCCTCTCTGTTTAATAATAACAATAACAATCTGTGCTGCATCTTTTCAATGACGAGGACTGACACTGACGTATTTGATGGATATGATCCAATATTAGATTTCCTTTATTATTTTACGGATTAAAGGAAACTGGATGTTTTTTTTACTAATCGTAAAATTTCAGGAGGACACCGATAATAATAACAATAATAATATTAATAATAATAGTGATAATAATAACGATGATGATGATTATACTAATAACAATAATAATGATGATAATAATAATGATGATGATGATAATAATAATGATACTAATGCTAATAATGATTATGTTTGATCCAAATGTAAAGTGCATTATAAATTAAATGTATTATTATAATAATAATGATACTAATGATAATAATGATGATGATAATAATAATAATAATGATAATAATAATGATGATGATGATAATAATAATGATACTTATGATAATAATGATGATGATAATAATAATAATAATAATAATAATAATGATAATAATAATGATAATAATAATGATGATAATGATAATAATAATGATACTAATGCTAATAATGATTATGTTTGATCCAAATGTAAAGTGCATTATAAATTAAATGTATTATTATAATAATAATTATACTGATGATAATAATGATAATAACAATAATAATGATAATAGGGTTAGGGGGTTAGTTATTAGTTAGTCAGTTAGTTTTTTTTGGAGGTATTTATTCGTTTTTCTTGTTTTGCTCTGTGATTCCACACGTTCGTTCATTTTTCCTTCCTGTTATAATAAATGTTTTAAATCAATCGTGTCTAAGTGGAATGAAAACGCTTGATTGACGTGCCCCGCTGGCCCCCACGCAGGCAGCGGTCAGATCCAGCTGTGGCAGTTCCTGCTGGAGCTCCTCTCCGACACCACCAACATGTCGTGCATCGCGTGGGAAGGAACCAACGGAGAGTTCAAGCTCATCGACCCGGACGAGGTGGCCCGGCGATGGGGGGAGAGGAAAAGCAAACCCAACATGAACTACGACAAACTGAGCCGCGCGCTGCGCTACTACTACGACAAGAACATCATGACCAAAGTCCACGGGAAGAGGTACGCCTACAAGTTCGACTTCCACGGCCTGGCGCAGGTGTGCCAGCCGTCCACCACGGAGCAGGCCATCTACAAGTTCCAGGGCAACTTCTCCCCCATCCCCTTCACCGGCATCTCCAAACTCAACTTCGTGGCTCCGGGCGTGGGGCACTCGGGGTTCTCCTACTGGCCCGGTTCCCCTCCGGCAGCTCTGTACCACAGCCACAACCTGCAGCCTCCGGGACCGTTCGGTACCGTCTCACCGACCCACATCAGCTGCGTCAACAACCTCAACAGTCTGAGCAACATCAACGGCCATTACAACTGACCCCTGACCTCTGACCTCTGACACACACAGACCGCGGGAGGTCGCTTATGGTAACTTGAGGAAGAAGATATTGTAAAGAGTTGATTAAAAATGATTGTTTGTGTTAAAAACACGCCAAGAACATTTCGATGACGTCAGGAAAAGCAAAAATTATTCAATCCATCCATTTTTATAGTTTTATCCTGGACCGAGAGTCTGGGCTGCATCCAAGAATAAGAAAATCTGAGATTACAAGAATGACGATGTGATTTTACAAAAATAAAGTCATCATCTATTTCTCAACAAAAGCAGTGATTTCCTCCAAGTCTGTGTGACCCTTTCCTAGAAACCCAGATAATAATAATAATAATAATAATAGTAATAATCCAGCGCTGATTAGCGAGAGAGACAAAACATTTCCTTTATTTACTCACATGTTTCTTTATTTACTCACATGTTTCTTTATTTACTCACGTGTTTCCTTATTTACACAAATGTTTCTTTATTTACTCACGTGTTTCTTTATTTACTCACGTGTTTCTTTATTTACACACATGTTTCTTTATTTACTCACGTGTTTCTTTATTTACTCACGTGTTTCTTTATTTACTAAAATGTGTCTTTATTTACTCACGTGTTTCTTTATTTACTCACGTGTTTCTTTATTTACTCACATATTTCTTTATTTACACAGCTGTTTCTTTATTTACTCACATGTTTCTTTATTTACTCACGTGTTTCTTTATTTACTCACGTGTTTCTTTATTTACTAAAATGTGTCTTTATTTACTCACGTGTTTCTTTATTTACTCACGTGTTTCTTTATTTACTCACATATTTCTTTATTTACACAGCTGTTTCTTTATTTACTCACATGTTTCTTTATTTACTCACGTGTTTCTTTATTTACTCACGTGTTTCTTTATTTACTAAAATGTGTCTTTATTTACTCACGTGTTTCTTTATTTACTCACGTGTTTCTTTATTTACACGCATGT
>VRLP01006680.1:0-26804 GCA_009660295.1 Lophius piscatorius | reverse complement strand
TCTGAACATCTTCAGCTCTGCCTCCTGTCTTCTGCTCAGAACCACCGTCTCTAAACCATCCAGCAGAACTTCTCTCACCTCCATCTTGGAAACCTTTCCCTTCACTCCTGCTGCTCCTCTTCTGTCACAGATAACTCCTCACACTCTCAGGGGCTCAGAGCCCATCCTTGATACAGTCCCACCTCCACCTTCAACCCATCCATCACTCCTACTCCTCACCTCACCGCCGTCATGCTGGTCTCAGACATATCCTGGACCACTCTAACGTACTTCCTGTCCCTCCAGACCTCCTCATGCAATCCCACAATTCCTCCCTCACCACTCTGTCCTACACTTCCTCTAAATCCACAGAGACACAATGTAGGTCCTTCTGACCTTCTCTGTTCTTCTCCATCAGCTCCTTCTGACCTTCTCTGTTCTTCTCCATCAGCTCCTTCTGACCTTCTCTGTTCTTCTCCATCAGCTCTCTCAGAGCAAACATCTTATCTGTAGAGCTCCTTCTATGCATGAAAACATCCTGCTGCTCACAGATTGGCTCCTCTTTTCTTAATCTAGCTTCTATTACTCCTTACCAGATCTTCATCATGTGGACCATCAGCTTCGTTCCTCTGTAACTTGTCGCTCTGAAAATCAGACTTGTTCTTAAGATCAGTATCAGAACACTTTTCCTCCACTCCTCCACCATCTTCTCACTCTCACAGATAGAGTTGAACATCTAGTTTCTCATAGAACCCCCAAACCTCCTCTGGTATGTCGTCAGGACCAACCGCCTTTCCTCTCTTCATATTCTTCAAAGCTAGACCAAGCCCTTCCCAGTGGATCAGAATGATGTCATCAAGTTCACCATTAGAAGAGTTAAAGTAAACGTTTAAGTGTTTGAGAAGGTTTGATTATAACTCCTCAGCCATGTGACGGATCCAGATTCATCAGATGGTCGGAGGAACGATTCATTACAATCTATTAAAGCGACTGAGCTTGTGGTAAAATGTTCCCTTTAGTTTCTGTGTTGTTCTCTGCATCCTTCATGAATCCATTCTGATTTAGTTTATGACTTGTGACCGCGTCACATGATCATGTGACCTGCGATTGCGAGAATGTCAAAGTGGGAATTTCAGTGTCAGCCCAACGGGCGGCCGTTCTGTGAACAACATTCTCCTCCATGTTTTCAGCAGACCAGGATGAGGTGATTCAGGCGAACGCGCTGGAATTCCACCACACAAGGTCAACAATTTTAGCAATTTCAGAAATGCAAACCCAAACCGACGGGATAACACGGACAATTGGAGCGTGATCCTGTGGAATTACGCTGCTTAATCAGAATGCGATTGTTCATTTGAGAAAACAGGAGGGGGGGTCACAACAACATCCACCTGCAAAGTCATGCAGAAAAACCCCCGTCCGGACACAAAGCCCCCTGAAATGTGCAGCCAGCGGCGTATCGTGATGCACCTGGGAGCTATTTTGGGCTTCTGGGAAATTGTGACCTTTCAAACTGGAAGTCATGTTGAACGGCCTTTTTGGGCCTCTTGATTTATTCTGAAGTTTAGAGGCACTAGATTTGCATGTGACTCCAAGTCAAAGCTGAAACGTCCTTACAAATATATAAAGGAGTAAGAAAAGACGTTCAGGTTTACGTTTCATAAAACACATAACAGGATGGAATTTGTCTGAGTCCTAGTTTTTGAAATTCAAACAAAGAGCTGAGCAGGAAAGCTCTGCCAACAGTTCTGCTGAAGTCCGTCTGCACAAAGTGCTATTGACCAGAACAGTCCACTCACCCAGCGCAGAGCACGCATTGAGTCGCCTGGCAACAGCTCCATCTGCCAAATCCAGCAGGTAGCCAATCAGAACCAGCCAACACGCAGCATGGTGGTGCCTGCACAGAAGAAGAAAGGTTCAGCTCTTCCATGAGGGCAACCCGTTTACAAAGGCCAAATATTTGCAGCAGAACCAGCAGATCTTATGTGTGTAATTGACCTTATCTACTTGACAGTGGTTATAATGTTATGGCTCATTTGTGAATAACAAACGTTGACTGTGTTATTCCTAAATCAGCATTAACTGAATCTAATACAAATATACTACTTGCTGCTTCTACAAGCTGCTGTATAGAAGAGATCTGCATAGAAGGGGTCGCTGTGATTCGGACCTTCAGACGGAACCATAAAAACCCAACTTCTTCTTCAAACCCGCATTCATGTTCGTTAAACGACTCTTTGGGATTCTGAGGAGAATCGGGGCCGACTGAGGTCAGAGGTGACGGTAACATGCATGGATGCCTCGCTCACTCACCCGAGGAGACTGCAGCGAATGGAGGCCAAGCCCATGACCATGTTGGCGATGGACAGAGCGTTGGCTGCATTTTTGCGTGCAAACTCCTTGATCTGCTGTCCTGAGGCCTGATCGCACACAAACAGCTTGTTGGTACGCCGGAGGAGACCTGAGACCACAAAACCACAGCAGTTAGGAGCTGCCCTGCAATGATCATGTGACCAAACCTGCTGACCTTCTGATGGACACATGAATGGACATCATTTACCAATAACATCCCTAATCTGGTCTAACCTCAGCTGGACTGACATGAAAAGTGAAAAATAGTCATTTGTCTCTTAATTCTCCCCTAAAGTGTGAATCTACTGAATATCTGAAGATATTTTTAGCATGTATTCTTTCTGTTCAAAAACAAATGATTACTTTTACATGTCTTCCTCTGTCTTATGTAAAAGAAGCATCACTTACCAAGACGCATGTTTATCCGACTGCAGATCACTATAATGAACCAGTTACTGTACATTCATTCATTCATTTGCAGCCTGCAGCATGCAGCACTCTGGGAGTGCCTCTAGTGACAGAATTCATGACATGCAGACACGGTTTTACTCTTACACAAAGAAAAATGGCCACAATCACATGCATTAAATACAAACATCATTTATAATCTTTGAAGAGAACAAAAGTCGACATGATCAAATGCATGTGAAGCATAAGCACTTATTTCTCATTTTATTAAAGGGTAAATACACACAAATATTGCAGGAGCAGTGTGACTGCAGGGGGGGGGGGGGGGGGGGGGGGCGCCTACCACAGGAACCCTAGAGGGAGGGCGAGCTGAACCGACAGGACTGACACTAGCGGACCTGAGGTCCGTCAGCTGTTCGCCCTGAGACAGAGCGGCGCTCACGGCGAGATAAACGTTCAAACTTCTCCCGGTTGTTTATTTATCTTCTGTTTATATTCCGTCGTAGTTTAGATTCTAAAACATGGCTTTACTTCATTGCTGATAATACGGTTTTATTTGGCAGCATCGTACGGAAGCTAAAGGAGCTCCTAGTGGCAATTAGGAAACTCTGGTGACGCTTCAGTCAGGAAGACTATCCCCTTGCACACTCGGGCCAGAACTCATAACAGCTTGCCTTTCTCAGGGCGTCGATTTGTGCTCATCAGCTGATCACCTCCACGGCCACATGCTGACAAACCTTCGTCATTTATCACCATGAAGTCGAGGATATTATGGAGCTCACATCGCCGCCGCCGCCGTTGATCATACATGTTAACCCTAGAACTCAAAAACTGTTCCATGGATCGATTTCAAATTTACTATTTACATAGATCTTTGTACGAGGAAGAACTGTTTTACTCTTGGGAAAGGTCCGTTGCATTGTTCTGATATAAGGGGAGTTTTAGGCCATCATTTCTCAACCAATCATGAATCGACTGGAGGAGATGTAACTTCAATATGTCGTATTTAACTTTAGCAAACAAACTCAGATTAGCTCTGAATGCTGCGCGTCAAAGCGACGAAGGGCGGTCCGGTGACCACAGAACCAGTCCACTGAAGACTGATCTGAAACACATTTCTGTGTTTGTTGGAACCGACACTGGAAAAAAAGCTGAGCTGAATTGACTTAATTTCATTAAGTCAACTATTCTGTCTAGATCCAGATGGAATTATTCTCCCCTGATGCTGATCAGGGCCGGTACCCTTCAGTTCTAATCACCGCGTATGATCTGATCTAATAAACATCTTTCTATGCTTCAGTGGATTAATGTTTAATCTCTAGATGTATTCTCACAAAATAACGAGTTCTGTTATTATTCATCAATTAATTATTACAACGCCTTATTCATCCTTTTGTGATCTCAAGATGTGATATCTTATTTATTCTTACATATATTTGATCTATCTATCTATCTATCTATCTATATCTATCTATCAGAACCAGCCAACACACCATAAATGAGGTTTTTATGGACCTCGTAAAAACAGATCTTAAGTCGCGAGCGTTCCAGGGAATCTGTAGCTCTGGAGCATTATTTGGTAACCATGGAGACGACCTTCCCCCCCCTCATCTGGTTACTGATGAAGATGGATCAGGTGCACTCGTCTGCACTAGACTTCTCTGTAAGACGAGACTTGTTTGGTCCCGCAGGTTAAACTCCCGGCGTTCCAGCGGCAGGTCTGACCCGAGTGTCGAACACGACGCCGTCTGAGTGACTGATCCCAGCGTTACGTCGTTCCTGCGTGTGTGAAAGGTGAGATGAATTTACTCAACTTCATTACGTCATTAATTATCCATAACCACCATGCTCGTTCTGGGTCGGGGGCCGGAGCCTAGCCCAGCTGACATTGGGCGAGAGGCGGGGTTCACTCCTGGACGAGTCGCCCGTTCATGGACAACATTCACTCCTACGGGCGAGTTTTGAGTGGTGGATGTTTTTGGACTGCTGGAGGAAGCTGGTGAACCCGGAGAGAACCCAAACAGAACCGGTACCTTCTTGTTGTGCAACCAGTCCCACCAAATAGTTCTAACTAGATCCAGATATGATCTTTAGTTTGATCCTCAGGGATGGATCTGATCCCAGATGTTTGTGGTGTGTGTATCAACGGATGGGTTCACACAGAGTTTACATTATTGTTGGTATTATTAATATTATTAGTAGTGTTAGTATCATTAATAATAATGGTAATATTAGTCGTATTCATATGATTAATCATAGTAGTTTTAATAATATTATTAATATCATTATTAATAATGATAATAATAATAAAACCCTGATTAAAAGCCATAACCAGAGAATTAATAATTTATCTCCAGATCACACCACCATTAAAATCACCAAGAAAAAAAAACAATGGAAAAATCATCTTTTCATATTTCATGACTTTGGAGGCATTTATGAATTTAATCACTGACATGCTGCATTTACCATAAAATGATGAAGTAGTCTGTATATTATGATGATTTCAGGTTTATGATAATATAATTATTAATGAATATGTATATTATTCTTATTACCGAACTTTGTATTTTAATAGAAAAGGCTCCGTTACGACACTCTAAGAAATGTTTTTCTTCTATCTAGTCTATTTCTTTTAGAACGGCGTTCCTGAGATCTGCTCCGCCAGCGTCGGTCCAGAAGTCTCCTCACATTTATCCAAAGTTAGTTTTTTCTTGGGTTTATGTAGAATGTGAAGTCGCTCTGAACAGAATTATGTATCTTGATGCCCCCAAAGTAAGTTGAAAAACAAACAAACAGTCTAATAAGGGTCTTAAAACATGCTTTAATGAAAAATATATGTATATATGTTTTTAAATCTTTCTTCTGTGTCTTAATGTTCTTCTACACTTTATCTCAATGCTCTTGAATGTTTTTGTGCTAAAATACTTTGAAGTGCCCTGTTGCTAAAATGTGCTTTATAAATAAAGTTTAAAGTTATAAATAAAGCCGTTTAAAACGTTCTGCTAAAGGTAGTAACTATTTTCCATGAAATACATCATTCCTGGAAAAATCTGTCCGTTCAATAACGTCCTTCAATAATAATGTATTTGTATTTTAACGGTATGAAAACACGATTTGTCATTTTATGGAAAAAGTTCGCATATCTGCGATATTAAATGAATAAATGCCGTCAAAGACTTATATTTTCATAGCTGTTCTTCCTGGTGTGACATAAAGGTTTTTTAACGTTCAGTTTGTAACAGCGTTCCTTCTTTATGGAAGTCAGACGGTACCTCTGCCAACGTTGACACCTCCCCCACGTGACTGTGAGGCTTCCATAACCCAAAGACAAACTTGTGAATGAAAGGGGAAAAGTTCCGGAAACACATCATAAAACAGAGAAGGTCGGATTCTCCGTTACTTTAGTGGACTGGTACCAGGCACCAGTCGCACATATGCTAACTGGACCTGACTAATAGAGCTCTCCCCGTGACCTCACATTTACGAGGGTTCCCCGCGGCGGCCATGACGGTGGGCAGAAGATCACATCTATTTTGTAACGCGGTGACGGAGTTTTCAGAGCTCCGCTGAATGATGTCACTTTTACGGGAGAATAACTTCTCGCCATAAAACTGTCGCGGCAGGTTGGAACCGTACGAGAATACATCTGTTATATAATAATTGGAATGAGAAGAGTGAAACTGTGGTTTAGATTCTGTTACTAGTTTCTAATGAAGAATTGTATTACATCCGAGGGATTGTTTTTATAGTGGGGAAGAACTGCTCATTACTTTATGAGAAACTGTCTTAAACGATCACAACGATCACCTGAAAGCAAAGATTCCATCAACCAATTAAGAATAACTTATTTAAAATATCCACATTTTAAATACATTTTCTGAGGCCAGGGACACGCCCCTCAACATAATGAGCGGCGTCCGTCCCTAAAACGTTTAAATATTAATGAGGACATGTGGTCTGTCCATCCTGCGAGGACGACATCGATCTGCCGTCTCGTGTGCTGCCGGACCTTCTTTTAAAGGAAACGTTCCGTACTTTCCCGCCGCCTCAGAGGATGCTGGAATATTCGGCGTGAGTCTGCTGGACAAAGATGATGAGATCAGTCGTAACTTCATTCTTTGTCTTTACGTGTAAATTCTTTACACGTAAAGACAAACCACCCAAAAGTTGTTTTGTTTTTGTTTGAATGAGTTTGTGTCGTATTTAAAGTCACTGAGTCTCATGATTGATTGACAGGCTCAGAAAAAACTTATGTATTTATTTGTACAATTAAATGTTGAATTTTGTTCTTTTTTTAGTCTTTAGTTGTAATGATATTTATGTTTTTATTCTTATCTATTTTCTTGTGGTTTCTTTTTGACGTTACATTTTATAAGTATATAAATATATATATATATATAAAAACATGTTTTTTTAGCCATGCATGTATCTCTTAAAATACTGCATTTGTCCTCCGAGCTTCTTTTCACACATGACAAACCTTCACCAGCTCATGTTTCACACTTCCTGTTTTTAAATTCCCCATAGTTTTACTGAAATGGAGAGAGCCTCATTTTTTTTTTCCATCAACAATGACTTTTTATTCATGGCCATTTTTAAGAAGTGAGACTTTCAGCACTTCTGTGTTCCTTTATTCTTTTTTAACAACCCCATTTACATTGCTGGTACAATCAATGATCAGCCACAACATTAGGACCAGTTTGTGGTTCTAATCTTGTGGCTGATCTGTGCATTATTCTACACAGTTGGAAGAGTCTGCAGAGTTACTTAACTGTAGGTTGTTACGCAGCAGCGGAACATTCAGTAGGTTTTACCGTCGCAGGTTCAGATTTCACCTGCGTTTATCTGTTTGTCTGTAAACACGACTAGGGAAAGGTTACAGGAGGGATTTGCTTGAAACTCTTCCAACAGGTAGGCTTGAGGCACGCAATTATTATGTTTTGGTGGTTTGCAGCATTTAAACCTGTTTTCTTCTGGATTGGTGTTTGTTATTGCTGATGCCTTTGTTCCTTTGATGTTTTGTACTGGAGAGGAACAGGACAAACAACATCTCTTTCAGACCAGCTTTAGGTTTAGGACCTCGGTGGAGGTTTGTGCTCTCTCTCTATGTTTTGGTTTTGCTCTGTCTGCAGACTGACAGGAGACACCCGACATACCTACTACATGATCCATCCAGGATCTGGTGAGACACCAGTGCTACTGGTCTGGGGTTAGTCGAGGTCTCGGGTTCAGGGTTCAGGGTCATTTGTGAGACTGCAGATCCATGTCACTCCAGATGTCTCATGCACCAGAACCACCTCAGTATGGTGACACGGAGGACCGGTCCAGACTTTCATTCAGTGGTCTCCATCTCCCCCCGTCCTCTGCATCTTCATCTGTCACACCAACCAACTGCATGTCCTCTCATCCCCCCCCCAGAAACCTCCTCTTTTCTCCTCCCCTTCTTCTCCTGCCTGCAGCTCCATCATCCTTCTACCAGTAGATCCACTATCCCTCCTCTTCACGGGTCAGAACCATCTCAATCTGTCCTCTCTGACTTTGTCTCCAGGACGTCTAACCTGGACTGTCCATCTGATGTCTCCTTTCTAATCCTGTCCTTCCTCCTCACTCCCAGAGAACATCTGAACATCTTCAGCTCTGCCTCCTGGTCAGAACCACCGTCTCTGAACCATCCAGGAGAACTGCTCTCATCTCCATCTTGGAAACCTTTCCCTTCACTCCTGCTGCTCCTCTTCTGTCACAGATAACTCCTAGCACTCTTCTCCACCCACTCCACCCTTCCTGCACTCGCTTGTCCACCTCTTCTCTACACTCCCCGTTGCTCTGAACAGTTGAGCCCCAGTCCTCAAACTCCTGCACCTCCTCCACCCCCACCTCCTCCTGTCTCCCTTTCATTCACACACATGTATTCTGTCTCGCTGACACTGACCTTCATTCCTCTTCTTTCCAACACATACCTCCACCTCTCCAGGTTCTCCTTCATCCGCTCCCTCCTCTTGCTACAGATCAGTGTCCTCCACCAACGTCATAGTCCATGGAGACTCCTGCTGTCCTCCTCTGTCAGTCTGTCCATCACCACAGCAAACAAGAAGGGGCTCAGAGCCCATCCTTGGTGCAGTCCCACCTCCACCTTGAACCCTTCCATACTAATTTTGTGAATGTAATCTTTTACAGTTTGTCATTTTAGAGTTAAACTGGGTATTTAAATAGTAATTTTAACAATTTAAACAAAGTTAAGAAAATATTTGAGCTGTCTGTCATTTAGAGTGAATCAGTAGTACAGCAGACCCAGACCCTCTAAGCCCACTCATGAAGGAGCATCAATGTCTCAAGACAAGCCCAAATTAAAACTGGAGTTAAGTTATTATGTTTATCCATGTATTAACCTGCCTCAATTTGTCCAAAATAATGTTATTTTGTTTTATTTAGTTATTCTATTTAATTTTTTCTTTAATTATCTCGTTAATTTGGAAAAATCTTTCTCAACTGAATTCAAGCGACCTCGGTACTCGACTGTCCTTTATCACAAATAGTATTTCATTTCAAAAACATCAACATTTTGCATAAATTGATGTACTTTAATTCAGATTGTAACATTTCTCTTTATTTTTACAGGTTAGGTGTTGAGACAGCACTCCTCCTTTTCTGACGAAAGTTTTAAAATCAGAAACAGTGAGCAGGAATGAGCCGCCAGGCGGCCATCGAGTGACGCTGACAAAAAGTCTCTCTTAAATCTGAAATCATGCATTTAGAACAAACAAGTTCAAACCCACCGGTTCAGATGTTCATAAAAGATTCTGCCTCAGAAGGAGGAGGCGTCGCTTTGGTCAGCAGTATTTCAATGAGAGTTTACATTCCCTTTGTTCTACATAAGCCAAATACTTTTTTACTTTGACAATATTAGTGGGAGAGGTAACAAAAAAGTATCGCCCCAAAGATGGAGGGTTCATAATTTTCCTCCTAGAAAACGTTGTTTCTGAAGGCTGCAAACAAAAAACAACACGAAAGTGAGTGAACTCTCAGAAACATTTAATGACTGGCATCACATTTCCGTTCATGCTGTGGGGAGGTTGTAATGAAAAATGTGGGTGAAGTTACAAACATTTGATCTCAACTTTGTTGGCTGAAATACAAATAAAACAAATACAACAACAAAATAACACGGGCACCTTTGTGGTTTTGTTGGAGGATTCCAGATGGGAAAAATGTTCAAGGAGCACTTCAGCATCATAAATAATTAATATTTGATCGATCAAAGTCACTAACTGTCTTCCTCCGTCGCTAAGAAAGTCTTTTTACGGCGAGATTTGAGCAATGAGTGTTCATTTCTTATATTTCCAATAAACAACTCATTCAACCGGAAAGTCTTTTTCTGTGGTTATAATGTTATGGCTGATTCTCTAAATCTGTTAGGCTAGAGTTAAAGCCATAGCAGTCTATACACACAAACTGATACCAACACTGTAAACGTGTTGGTTTTAAGTTTTCGTTTTAGTGAAGATGGGAAAAAGGCTGAAAAATTGTTTTGCAGTGTTGAGAAAAGATATATATTTATATAAATATATAAAAAAAGGAGATGAAATATACTGTTCTTAATGCGATGCACCAGTAGCGATAATCAGTAGATCATGTCCGACTGATGTAGGGACCTCCCCCCGCCCCGCCACTCTTCATCCACAAGCCCCGCCCCCTCTAGCGTGTTTCGTGGAAATCAGCTGTTTAGTTTTTAGGTGATCCTGCAAGTTCACCAACTAAAAAACAAAACAAAGCAACAAACAGACATGGGTGAGACCAACGTTATTTAGATCCAACTAGCATCATGAAGAAGTTAACGCCGAGTCAGCGAGATGCAGGGACAGCTGAGCGCCTCGCTGCAGCAAAAAAAAAAAAAAAAAAAAAAAACAACTCTTTATAATGACCTCAAAGGTATTTTCCTTCTCTCCAGTCGAAGTACTGGACAAGACAGAATGCACAGATAAATGAGCTGCAAAATTTAAATAATTTTAAATGTTGCAGTAGCAACCTGTCAAAGTGTTTTTTTCACCCTGAACTTCCTGTGATTCCAAAGCCAGGCGAGTTCAAGAGACTCTTCATCTGAAAGAAAACAGCGAATGAGACACAGCAAAAAGCCAACAACATCGTACACTTTGACTTGACAGCATGCATTTGACTTCCTGCTTTGGACACAAGAGTTACCACCTTCATTTTTATTCATTTACTGTCATGTAATAATAACTTCCTGTGCTTTATTCTGAAAGTCTAAGAAGTCTGCAGGCTGCAGCTCATGGTCAGGTTTGCTGAAACCACTGAACCGGCCGTCTGTCGCTCATTAGAGGAGGACAAAACCAGAGCCAGATAAACAACAACGTTCCTGAATTGCTGCCTAATAAGTGCAAAGCATGTTGGGAAGGGACTTGTTATGTAATGCCCTTATACGTTTGCCTGGTAATGACTAAAAAGACTAACAAAAACAAGAATAGCAATAGAAATACGTGGAAAATCTAATGAGAAGAATTTCTACAGTTTATTTTTTTTAGATATGTCACCTGTGTTTTCTAGTAGAGTTAAATAAATGCCAATAAAATGCTAATTAATGATAAATAAAACACATGAATTACTCTTGTACGTTCTGAATGTGCAGTGTGATCTCCCTCGGCACAAGTGAATGCAATAAAACATCTTCAAACTATGTGAAATGTGAATATTTATGCTTTTTTCCCCATAATAATGAACTGTTTTCCTCCAAAGTATTATATTTTATGTAGTATATATGAGAGCTGGATTATGTGGCCTTCATGACACTTATTTTATATGTATTATGTGGTTAAAATTCATGAAACGAGTTATTTCTCCCCCCTTCATTCCCTCTAAGCTATAATGTTTGGTCACGTGGCTAAATTGATCCAAACAGATTAACGGTCTGGCGGCTGAAAGCAGGTAGGTGCAGCGTAATCCTGATTAGGAGATGAGACTGACAAACAGGTACATACCGGAGGATGGAGACAGGAATATCATGATTGTCTCTGGGTCACAACAGCTGGAAGATAAAGAAAAAATACAAAAAAAACATTTGAATATTAACTCATACATACTCAAACGTGACGGACTACCAGGACCACGTACAGTTTGAAGTGGACCAACGGGGGCCTGAATGTTTTGAGTTTGACATTGGGTCCAACCCTTGCCTGTAGGCTGGGGCTAGGATTGGGGTTTATGGTTAAGGGTTGGGATTAGGAGAGGGGCCAATCTCTGAAGGCTGGTCTCAACTGTAGGAGTTCATGCTTTGTTCAAGGCTCCATCCAGAGGAATTAGAAGATCTGGTGAGAACATTTATCCCTGAATGTCATCAGCAGTTGTTTTTCATTCAATAGTTCCATGGTGACTCAACCCAACTATTTCTTTCAAGTCAGCAGTCTGCTCTAGGATCAGATCACATGAGCTCAGGAATAAAAGTCAGCACCAAAATTGGACTATATGGGAACCAACAGTTGAGAAATTATGGCCCGAAAACTGCAGAGGATAAGCTCCCCCTAGTGTCGGAACTATAAACCCCACCTTCCCCAAAACTCTTCCTCACACCAAGGTCTTTAGGATTAAAGTCTGAAATTGAGCCATGACATCGTTTTTGGGTTAACATGAAGGTTCTGTGGACGCCACAGCAGTGATGACCTTTACTACACTATGGAGAGGGCCTTCTGCACTATGGACAAGGTCAGCTACACTATGGAGAAGATCGTGAACACTATGGAGAAGGCCCTATACACCACAAATTAGGTATATTACACTATGGTGAAGGTACTTTAAACTATGGATAATGTCCTATAAACTATGGATTAGGTATTTGACACTATGGAGAAGGTACTTTAAACTATGGATAATGTCCTATAAACTATGGATTAGGTATCTTACACTATGGAGAAGGTAATTTAAAATATGGAGAAGGCCCTATACACTATGGATTAGGTATTTTACACTATGGAGAAGGTACTTTTAACTATGGAGAAGGTCGTCTACAAAATGGAGGTCATCTAAATTTTGGAGAACTTAAATATATGCTTTCACATTCACTTAAAACTCTTTCGCTGCAAAAGCTCCAATTTGAAAGAATCGAATAATATACTCTAAAGGCCGTTCACTAATGACGACACCGACAGATACTGTAAACAATCAAAAAACAAAGTAATTTCAATAGATTAAAAAATATGTAATTTATGTAAAGTAATTTTAAAGTAATTATGTAAAGTAATTTTACATATATACATAAATATATATAATTACATACGGGTAATTAATACATGAATTTCAGTACTCACATTTATTGGTAATCGGTTTCGACACATTTAAATTTTCTCTACTTTTACAGTGTACAAAATGTCTCCATTATCCCCAGACCCGTGATCGACATTTTCCAACCCATGATACACAAAATAGGCAAATTCTAAATGCGTTTAGCCCCACGTGTTTTTCTGATTGTTCCAGAACGTTTGTGCCTGCTGATTTGTGTTCCTGCCGCAGGAGGAAGAAGACTACGCAGCTCGCCATCCTCAGCATCACCGGACCGTTAAAACGTCTACGACACATTTCTGTGCGAAACATCAGCAGAGGCACCAAAAAACCCTCACGTCATGTCGGCGGCGGAATATGTGCACAAGTAGGACATAGTGGCGTTTTCTATCGTGATGTTGGAGAAACTGCGTCACAACCGAACGACCATCTTACCTGAGAGGATGTCCGAAAAGTAGAAATTCAAGGTAATTCCGCTGAAGAATGACGTCAGAACGCGCCTGCCTCACTGTATTTTTGTTGGATTCTGACGCAGACGAATGCGTTTTAAGTCAGTGGACTGATCTGCTGATAAAGGTACAGGAGGTAACGGGTCTCTAACCTTACAGCCACACAGCGCGTCCTTTTAAAGAGCAGGAAGAAACCCGCTGGAATATTCCACCGGAAATGACGCAGCCCTCGTCCGGTCCCCGCATGTATACGATTCTAATGTCGGTGCAAAGCGAACTTTATCGAGCAAAAGTTAGTGACAACCTATTCATTATTTTTATTACTATTACGTTTATGATCATTATTATTTGTATTATTTATTTTTCTTATTATTGTGATTATCAGAATGATTTTCAGTACGAACGTTATGGTTATGATAATTATTATTATTATTATTATTATTATTATCATTATTATTATTAGGAGTCAGACACACGCCGTTAGATTATTGTTTTTATTCTAACTCCTAAATGATGAGCTTTGCATAAAAAACTACAAAAATCAAAACCATTCACTGTCAGATGATCATTTCAGAATTAGTGGATGATTCAACGTTATTTAAAAAAAAAAAAAGATTCTGATGAGTCATCTGACGCATAAAGGCTGTCTACTCAAAAAAAAAAAATCTCTTTATAGTCTAAGTACACTGTAAAAAGAATAACGCTGAGGACCTCAAACAAATTATTTCAACTGGTAACTTTCAATGTAATTAAGTATTTACAACTTACAATACATAATCAGTTAGACTAAACAAATACTTAATTTAAGGTAGTGTTATTAGTTGAATGGATCTTCTTCTTAGAGATCATCAACAATTTCAGTTTTTACAGTGTATGATTAGACCCCAAATAAATACCGAAAATTCCAAATTTGGAAATTCTCTCGATTTTACCTTCAAAACCCTAAAATATAAAACAGTAAATAAATATTTGTTTATTATTTGTGTAAAATTCTGACATTATTTTTTATTCCCAAAGCATTTTAAGATCTATATATATCTATATATATATATAGATATCTATATATATAGAGAGATATCTATATATATCTATATAGATATATAGATATCTATATATATATATATATATATATATAGATATATATATATAATTAACACAATTAAAAGAGGATTGTTGATGATTTAGAAAAATAAACTTTCCCCAGTGACACAATCATATTAAGTATTTTCAATTATACTTATATTAAGTAATTTGTTTTGCAGTGTGTAAAAAAAACAGCAAATCAACAGTATATTATGACATCATAAAGAGATGTATGGTCAATAATCATATAATGTAATGTAGAGAATTACTGTTAGTCATGAAACGCTGCAGAAAATACAGTTAATTATCTCGTACTGTAAAACTATCACTAGTAAGTTCTGACATAATGTAGTGATTTACTGTCAATAATCACATAATATAGTGTAGGAAATGAATACATACTGTAGATAATTATGGTAAATTATTATATACTATCAAAAACATAGTTGTGACAACCTTCTGTAGAGAATTATGATCAACTATAACATTTGCTGTAGTGCAGAAAATCTTAATTATCTCATACTGTAAAAATATCACCAGTGAGTTTTGACATAATACAGAGAATTCAGTTTTTTCTATCATGTAATTTATTGTAGAATATTACTGTTAATCATGAAATACTGTAAAAATAAATACTGTTAATTATCTCGTACTGTAGAAATAACAGTATATAATAGTACATAATGAGTTAGGACATTATTTAGAGAATTATGGTCATATATCCCGTAATATAATGTATAAAATTTCAACATAATGTAGATAATTATGGTAAATTATCAATAACTGGAAAAATAGTAAAAGATAATACACTGTAAAGAATTATTGTTAATTAGTAAAAATCACAGTAAAAAATGAAATCCTGGAGAGAATTATAGTAAAATTATCCCAAAATTACAGTTAGCCATAACATAACAGTCGAAAATAACCCACGTTGAAAGAATCTTGGTAAACTATGAAAATCTGAAGTGCTGAAAATTACAGTAAATCATAACATTATGGAATCAACGTCAGAGCTGCTATAACGCCCAAATATCCCCGTGAGGATTAATAAAGTTTTATTCTATTCTATTTATAAAAAAAAAATCACCAGTAATTATTCCATTATTTGGATTAATTATGGAATAATGTCCAGATATTGCAGATTAATAGTGGTTGAAATGGATTCCTTGCATCTGTGAAGAAGAAGAATAGATCCACTATTATGGGAAATTATATTTTTATTGATTACTCATAAACTCCTGATTGTAAACAGGATGTTTACGCAGCAATCAGCATCCTGTTTACAGTAACACTGTTAATGACATAAAATAACAGTAAATTACAATAAATTCAGGCTTTTTTGAAACCTGAAAATAAACTTACAGAATATAACATATTTTAGCATCTTGTTACTGCAGAAACTACGATTATGCCTTAACAAAATGGTTAAAGTTAAAACGTTCATACCCGCAAAATCTGTCATTTAGCAAGAATAATACCTTTACAGTAATGACGTGTTTGTAACACTAGGGGATTTCACCCAAGGGTGGTATTTTTACAGTACAATTCTGAGTTTTCCACATGTTCTGACAACAAATAATAACATAATTCACTGTTTCTTTATTTAAAATAATCCACCGAGTCTATATATGAAGCATTTACTTTTTTGAAATTTTACTATATTTTCAAAGGACAATTTTTACAGTGTATAGTTTTAAATGGTCTTGCTATGTGAAAGAGGCAGCAGGGAAAAATTTCTATTGGGATATTCTATTTACTATTAGGTGTATTCGATCTGGGACAAATAGGAATGACTACATCACCCATGATGCAATGTTTTGTCACATCCGGCTCCTGTGGTCAAGCCAGTGGACTTCTGCCTGCAGACCCATAGGTGACAGCATAACCCTGTGCAGGTGAACCTTGACCCTGTTATTTCAGGTCTCCCTTCATTTCTGAAGGTATGAAGGGATATAAACGCCCATTTATGGAGCTTTTATGGCGCGTCAGGACCGGATCGACTGAAGTCTGCGCCTTCTTTTCTCACCGCGCCTGACGGAAGGGGCGGAGCATCTGAATTGCCCCGGTGACACGATTCATTGTCATAATAAAGATAATATTAAGTCATAAAGCAGAATGTGAAGTTGTGGCCAATAAGAAAGGAGGAATAAGAAGGTTCACAGCTGTAGGAGCGGCGCTAGCTGTAAAGCTAACCCTCTATACAGTCAAACGTAGCTCGCCTACCCACAATTCCCTTTGCTAAATAGACCAGCCAAACTGTCCACGGCGTCTAGACACCAACAAGTCCAGATACGCTGATATGCTGAAAAACAGTTTCAGCACACATGATGGCGAAACATTATCAAGACTGTTCATTTCTGTCTTGTTAGCATGTTGCTAACAAACAAACTTTTTTTTCTGCCTCGGAGCTTTAAAACAAATCTTTAAATATGCGCGATGGTCACATAAGGTCAATAATATTTTAACCGGGGGCACGCAGCACGAGCTACCTGTCTGCTCCAAGAGAGAGAGAACAGGTGAGAGAGAGAGAGAGAACAGGTGAGAGAGAGAGAACAGGTGAGAGGGAGAGAACAGGTGAGAGGGAGAGAGAGAACAGGTGAGAGAGAGAGAGAACAGGTGAGAGAGAGAGAGAACAGGTGAGAGAGAGAGAGAGAACAGGTGAGAGAGAGAGAAAGAGAGAATAGGTGAGTGAGTGGGAAAGCGAGCGAACAGGTGAGAGAGACAGAGAGAGAGAGAACAGGTGAGTGAGTGGGAAAGCGAGCGAACAGGTGAGAGAGAGAGAGACAGAACAGTTGAGCGAGGGAAGAGAGGGAGAGAGAGAGAGGGGGGAGAACAGGTGAGAGAGGGAGAGAGACTAGAAGAGGTGAAAACATGGACGTATGATCAGGGACCAGGTGACTCAGTGACAGAAGGAGGAAGGGAATTGTCATGTTTTTACAAAATAAAAGAGGAAACAAGTATCCCAGTGATTCTTGAAGGACATCAGTAACAATAACAATAATAATAATAATAGTAATAAATAATACATTTATGTAGAATATTTCATACATAACATAAAAGGGTTTTGCAGTTTGGGACTAAAACCAGCAACAAATAATTGATGAAAAAGAAAAAAATATATTAACTGATATAAAAATTGTGCTCTTATTTTGAAGGACTCCAATGGAAGTAACAAAGCTGGTCGGTATTGTGTTTGTATTCTGACCTGTTGAAATGAATGTTCCCTCCTTTAACCAACTGTATGACATTTGGAAGTGAAAATAAAACTTTGTGAGCGTCGTTCAGTCTGTTATATGTTCTACGTCGGGTTTGATCATGAACTTCTGGTCTCTGAGTTCCCGCTAGCTTTAGCCGCTCTGCTAACATTAGCTTCTAAACATACTATGTTCCTCGGGGTGATTAAATGTGACGTATGTGATAAAGTTCGTTTTACCGAACGTTTTCAGGGTGTTATAAAATGTGATTTTTTTTGTTACCTGGTTTACTTGTGAGATTTTTGGAGCGTAAGCGGCCTCAAGTGAAGCCTGAAGGCTGATGTCTAACATCTCCAGTCTCTTTAAACTTCTTCATTATTGATCTAACTGTTCAAACTGACATTCTGAACTGCTGAGAGATGTTCTTGTCTCCATTGTCAGATTTGTGCAGCTCTACAACTTTTCTTTGCTCCTCATTGCTGTGTTCTCTGCTCTTCATCATGGTGAAGACCCTCAGAGAGAATCAGGCCTGTGTCACCTCATATTTATACCCCAGTCAAACAGGAAGTACCTGTTCACCACTTCTGAGTTCCTGCTCACACAGGTGAAGATAGAAATATGAAATATGCTTCAGTGACCTTTGACCTCAGGAGTTACTGGAGGTGTCAGTTTGTGTGAATAATTTGGATTAAACATCCTGGGTTTAGACTAAACATTTTGTTTTCTCTTTACATGATGATGAAATTCCATTGGTGAGTTTGACGAAGAAGAGGAAGATGAGAGTGATGCAGCGATGGTTCACATTTCTTTCAGAAGCCTGAATGGATCGAGGAAATGTTGTTGTTGTTGTTTTTAATTTAGAATTATGGATTATTTGGTCAGAATCTAATGGAAGAAAGTTTCACAGCAAGAAGACAAATAACAGAGAAGTGAACAAAATAAATCTCACGCGATTACAAATAGCACATGAATTTTGTTTTTAATTAAGAAAAACCAAGGGTGGGGGTTGGGAGTGGGGGGGAGGGGCTTCCTCTCAACACTGGAGGTGAATGTCAGATCATCCTGACAGAGACAACATTTCATCAGGTACAGTTTTCATCTCACCACCACCTTTCTGCCAGTCAGGAGTGAAACAGTTAAATGTTTATAAAACAAACAAAAAGAAAATAAAGATTTTCATCATCACTAAAATAATCACAAGAGAACATTAAAAAAAAAAAAGCAGTGGTGGTTCGAAGACAGCTTCGCTCTGGGTGTACAGTGTTTATATGAGAATCCAGTTTAAGAGCGGATCCACGGCGAGGGGCCAACCCTGAACCTGGACCCTCAGCGGGTCCACCTGAGTCCGACCCACATGGCGACGACGCCGTTCTGCTGATGGATCGTTACTGGCTTTCGTCTAAGACTGTTTCTCTGTCATCCAGTGAGAGGTAAGACCAGTTCCGGTTCTCACGGGCTCCGTGTGGGATTCTGGGCCGCATTCTAAGTCAAACAAGGTTGGGGAGGGGGGGGGGGGGGGCACATGGGGGCCACCGGAGAGGAGTTAGACAGCAAGCTTCTGTGATCGCTCTAAGAACGGCAGAAATAAAGAAAGATGGAAGAAAAAGACATGAAATAAATAAAAATGAAGCAGCTCTCAGAGGAGGGACAGCGTTACTCTCCAGGTGTCAGAACAAACGTGTGGGGGCGCACAGAAAGAAAAGAAAAGACAGGAAGTTGGGTTTTTGTGGTGGGTCTGTGTGGAGGTGGGCGGACCCTGCTTTCTCAGAGCTTCACTTCCGGTCACAGCTCCTACAGGGGCCGCCGCCGCATCTCCACCGGACCCCCGGAGCCTTCAGGGTTCTACAGCTGGAGCTCAGGCCCGTCACCATTTTAACATCACGGCCCGACTGAGTGAATAATGTTCCTTTGAAATGTCGTATTTATCCTGGGAACGTTTGATGATCCTTCATTTTTCACTTTCACACATTTTTCAGCTTTTCTTTTTCCCCTACATGTAAATAAAAACACTAACATGAATAAACCGGAACACAAATATTTAAAAAGCGTTTACTCAAACGTAAGAATGATCTATTTTCATTTTTATTCATCGAACTCATCATTCTGATGGTTTTAGACTTGACTGCAGAGAAACTTTAAACAAGAATGGAAAAGTTTATGATCAGAATAATTAACGGGAATAAAACAGTAAAAAATAGAAACAATTAAATCTTACGTTCCAGTAATTAATGCAAAATATGATGGAATCTTCATCGCCGCCGCAGATCCTCCATGTAAACGCCGTAACGCAAAAACAATCTAATGGATCGTTTTCAAGTTTTATCCCCACATAGACCTGAGTGTGAGGAAGAACTGGAGTGATTTGGTCAAAGGTGGTTTGTAATTCTGACACCAGAGGGAGTTTTATAATGTAAACGTTTTCAATTTTACTCACTTGGTTGAGATTTTTCTTTCACAGATAAGTCCATTATTTCTTTGGGGAGTTCAATCAGGGGATTGGGGACCTTTCAGGGACAGAACTTTGCAGTCAGGGACGACAGCGTGGGTCCGATCAGACTTTTACAATCGCGTCGGCAGAAGATCGTAAGTTATGAGAATAAAAACGGTGAATTAAGATTTCATGATGGTGACGGGCCTAGTGATGCTGCCAAACCTGAAGGTTCTGATCCGGCCCCGCTGAGGATGCGGATGACGCACACGTGCGTGGACCCCGTCTCGGTTCTTGAGAGCGGCTGCAGGAAGTCGCGGGCTGAACTTGTGAGGGGGGAGGGGCTTCGTGTGGCGAGGGGTCGCAGCGATGTTTCAATGGAGGGACCGAGTGAAGCAGTGAGACGAACAGAACCAGAACATCTACCAGCCCGTAATCTCAGCGATCTACCCGACTGACACAATAATACATAAAAAAATGACATCCTTTTCATTTCCTGCTTTTTCTTTTTTTGAGATCTACTCAATCAAATAATGCTGTGGAGGCATCCAATGAAAAAATCCACCTCGACGCTGAAACGCCACGCATATCTACACCCGCGCGTGGAGTACGACCCGACCCGACCCACCTACGTGACTAAAAGACATGATCACGGGCGCCGGACAGGAAACAGCAGCACCGCTCCTTCCTGTCCGACACTAGCACCGAGTTTTCTCTCGTGTTTGTAAAAAAAAAAAAAAGAGAAATAAACACGGAGGTCAGGGCGGCGCTGTGAGCGGCCGCGTGGAGCCGGTCGGCGCCGGAGGGCCTGACCAGAGAGAAGATCAGACGTCTCCTCTGCAGAGGTGGAGGAATAAAGCCCGGCACACGCAGTATTAGAACCCAGAAACAGAACCTCTAGGAAAGCTGAAGTTATGGTTAGTTAACGTGTTTCCCCCACAAATATTATATATATATATATTTATGTATATATATAGATATATATAGATATATATATATCTATATATTCATGTGTATATAAATAAAAATTCAGTGCTGTAAAAACATCTCCGACTCCATCGGTTCTGACCCGCCGTAGCAGGGCCGTCTACGTGTTACTCTTCTCGAGGCTAACGCTACTGCTGGAAGTGTGTAAACTGTTCGGGTTCTCCTGTGTTAGCAGTCCTTCATCTCTGAGAAAACAACACTGAGGAAGAGGAGACTCGTTAATATCGTTTCATTTTTCTGGCTTTTTGTTTTTTTGGTTTTGCGGAACACAGAGAAACATTTCCTGTTCTGTCAACGTCGGGTTTTTGGTAGCAGCCAAGCACCGAGTTTCTGCTGTTTGTGTGTGTGTGTGTGTGTGTGTGTGTGACATCACTCCATAGTCTCTGTTTGTGTGTGTGTGTGTGTGTGTGTGTGCGCTGCCATCTATAAAAAGCACGGATGCACGTTGATGCCGTGGGCTGCGTGGGCTTGCAGATCTATGGCCTGGGCCGGCTGCTGACCCGGCCGGGCGTTCATCAGAGTCAGGTTCCTTAAGCAGCCCGTGATTCCAGCTGAAAACTTCCCGCCTGTCATCGCAGCCATGTCTGGAGCGCCACCTGAGACGGGAAACACAAGAACTCAACTTTATTTATAAGCACATCAAAAAACTAGACGAATCCCTCAGAGAGCGCAAACATCCGCCAAGGTCCAACGGAACCGCAGGTTACCGAAACCCTCCTGCAGATTCTTCCTATAAATATCTCAAAAACTCCCAAAATCTCTCAGATACTCTGTAGCCGCTCGTCTCCTGCTCCTTCCACTTCAGCGTCTCTGTTCAGCCCAAAAGGATATTCAAGAATTAAAAAAAGATTATTATTTTTATTTAATTTCATGTTGCAGCTCCTGAACATTCCAGAGTTTGGGAGCAGCAGCAGAAGAAGCTCGGTCGGCCCTCGTCTTCAGCTTCGTCTCAGGAGCGACCTCAGTGACCCCGAGGGGGCTTCAGTTTGTAGGAGGTCAGAAAATGCAAGACGGTGTTGACTCATTCAAAGATTCCTAAACAACCATTAAAAATGTCGGATCCTAAGACGTGGGTGGAGCCGGGGGAGGGCAGACTGAACTTTGACCTCAGGACATCTCACCCAGGTAGACGCTGCCTTTGGTGTTGACCATCAGGCTCCTGCCTTTGGACTGTCCACGCAGCGGCTCCTCGCCATCGATCTGGATGAATCCGTCCCTGCCGGTTCTAGAAGACAAGAGGAACGCCATCAGAACCCAAAGTCTGAGCATTGGTTCACGCTTCAGGTGCCCCGCTCTCCGTGTCAACCTTGAGAACCGCAGGTGAAACCCAACTGACGCAGACCCGCGATGGAAACCAGCACCGAGGCGGGCGGGTCCGCCGACCACGTGTTTCACTGATGGACAAAACTGATTTATTGTTATTTTATTTGTTCTTCTGGCCTCCTGACTGGTTAAAGTTTGGATCAGAATGTTCTCATTGGTGCTGAAAAGAAGTTGTTGGGTTTGGGTTTGGGTTCAGAGGACGATGGTTCTCCTACACACTATAAATAACTTTATACCACGGTGTTCTGAAGGCTGGGCCCGTCCATCGACCTGCATCATTATTGTTTGTGTTTATTTTCTTAACTTAAACACGTAGTTAGACATTAAGTTATAAATTAAATACCACCTTTAAGCATTGGTAAAGTCCAACATTGGTTGGGTCATTGGGTTCTGTTCACTCGGGATGTGTAAAGTGTGAAAGTAGAAATGATGTGGCAAAGAAGAAGATTCTCCTTAAAATATGTTTCTATGGCAACAACAAACAGGAAATGTAAGGATCAAAGTTCAAATGATCAAAGGGAACAAAGAAATTTGGCAGTTAGAGTGAGACTCCCGTCAAAATAAACATCTTTGAGATCCATAACAACACGTTTCCATAGAAACAAAAAAAATGTTAAATTTGTAGAAAAGTCAAAAAGATCTAGAGAAAGAAAAACTTCAAACACATCTTCAGCAGAGACAAACAACAAAATAGAATAATCTTTGTTTTGTCAGCAGACAACATACAATAATTCTAATTCTTCTACTTTCTTTAACTTCTGCGTGCGTAAAGAATGTGTTTATTTTCCTCTGACAGACGGATTCCTTTCCGTCGCTACGTCTCGCTGAAATCCTTAAATCAATGCAGCAACAACAGAAATAGAAATAGAATAAATAAGTAAAAATAAAAGGAGGGTAAGGTAAACGTCCTGCATAATCTTTAAGTTTTCTTTCAGCGGATCGTCAGTGTCAGAGCCATCAGCTGAGGAGGTGACATCATCGAGAAGGAGACGCACTCATACCTGACCGCCGTCACTTTATGCCACCTCCCGTCATCGATGGGCCTCCCAGACACAAGCTCCGCCTCCCCGCTGCCCAGCTGGTAGCTGGAGATCAGAAACAGCATCAGTATCTCCACAGCTTCAATCTGAGCCGTGTGCACACAGAGAAGTAGAGTCACCTGAAGACGAGGTGTCCGTTCTGCAGACCCAGGCTGATGAAGTCCTGGCCTCGGCCGTGTTCTCCCAGTTCCTGGAAATAAATGCGAGGAATCCTTAAAGAGATAAATCCTGAGGGAACGCCAACAACGTATTCTTTCATCCTGAACATCCTGTTTGTCATGCAGACAGTGAACCTCTTCAGATGCAACGATCAGCCATAACATTATAACCACCCACCAAAAGAAGTCCGGACATCAAGACGTAAGCAGAAGAAACTTTATTTTTTCTCAATCAATGCTATTCTGCCTTCACCTATCAGTGGTTATAATGTTATGGCTGGTGGGCGTATGGTTATTGTTAGGTTATGAAACATGCCTTATGAACAGGTAGAGTGTTGGGGTGGATACCTTTTTACTAGCATGCACCTTTCGCAAATTGCGTGCGCCATTGGTCTCCTGAGGAAAATGGGAGTTAGAGAAGCGACATGCGTTTATTTCAGCCCAAAACATTATGACCTCAGGATGAACCCGACGGTGTGAGGATGAGTCGGTGCAGCACTGGCATCACATTAATGATTGAATAGTAAGTTAGGGTGAGAGGAAAGGATGCGAGTATCGGGATCAAACCACGACTCGGGTCACAGGACGGGACCAGAACTCACCACCCCCTGCCAAAGGATCAGACCCTCAGAGGAGCCGGTGTTGATCTCCAGCTCGATGGTCTCCGGCGAGTCGTAGGCACTAAAAGATAAACGACAAATCATTAAATCTGCTCCTGGAAACTCAACAGCGTCTGTGAGGCAGGAACACAAACCAAACTCACCTTCTGGGGAAAATGGATTTCGGGAGAGCGATGTATCCGTTATCGTGGAAATGAGCCGCGTACTGATGAGGAGAATCTGGAGAGGAAGGCAGTGAATAAACAATAACTAAGATGAGAACCAATGAGCAGTGAAGAAGCTGCTGTTGTTACGCCCTCTGGTGGTGAGAGAGTGGGAGAGACCCTGCTGAGACAGGACCGGTTAGAGACAACAGGAAGAGTTCTTATTAGTCGCCGATGTTTGAAGCTTAAAGAACGAGTCAATTAAGAAATAAAATAAAATGACACAATCTTCCTTTTCGTAATAAAAAAAGAAGAAGAAGGATTTAACAAACAATTAATGTTCAGTTAAAAGCCCACTGAGGTTCTGGAGTCCCAGCCTGTCTCTGTTCTCAATGAGTGAGCCACCTGGTGGGCTAGGGGGGGTACTGCAGGCCAATAATAATAATAATAATAATAATAGTAATGATAATAATAATAATAGTAATGATAATAATAATTTAGCACTTTGAAAATTGATCCGAATGTAAAGTGCATTATAAATAAATTGTATTATTGTATTGTAATTGTATGTATTGTATTATTATCATTTTCATTATTATTATTAATAATAATAATAATAATGAAAATGATAATAATAATGATAGTAATGATAATTATGATCATAATTATAAGGACAATAATAATAATGATCATGATAATAATTATGATAATAGAATGATATATAATAATATAATATAATATATATATAATATTATAATAATAATAGTAATGATAATGATGATGAGAATAATAATTATAATAATAATGACAATAACAATGATAAACATACATTCTACAGCGTCGTCAGATTAATTCTCTGTATTTAAGACCCTATATGGAGGTAATTGGGGTTCAGTGCTCTGTGTGGTCCGACACCTTTCTATCAGAACCAGCAGTAACTTTGACAGCATTTGTGCTTCAGGAGATCTTCTGTGGATCGAACGAACCGGCGTTTCCTTCGCTACACACTCATCATTGTTCTTCCATGAACCTGCCTGTTCACCAGTCGTCCTTACTTTTACCACTTTGGTCAGTCCTGACCACTGCAGACCAGGACCACCCAACAACACCTGTAGCTCTAAAGATGCTCCGACCCAGTTGTCTAGGCATCACAATTCGGACCCTAGCTTAGTCACTCAGATCCTCTCGCTTTCTCTTTTCTCCTTTTTCCAACACTTCAGGACAAAATGTGGATCTGCCTGTCTGATAAACCCACTGCAGTGAGAGACACGCCTCACCTGTCAGTGGTTATAATGTTATGGCTGATCAGTGTATAAGCGTTTGTTTTAAAAAATATATATTCTGAACCAGTAAAAACATCAAAGGGTCTAAAAACGTTCTATTCTACATGTTTCTGCCCCATTTTGAATTTTTAGTTTCATCGTTTTCATGGTTGTTTTTACAGTTTTTCCACTATTTTTATACAGCTATTTATTTTATTTCCACTTAGTTTGAAGATTGTTTATTGAACTTAGACTTTACACTCTCACTCTTCGGATCCACGTTCAAATTAGAACTTCTTACTTTATGTTTCTTTATGTTTTATGCCGATGAATTACACGTTTTATCTGAAAGAGGAGGAAAATTCTCTAGAACTCACTTTAATCACATATTAAATAATACGATGGCAAATAATTCAAAGTGATAAAAAACTATTAGAACGGAAAAACCTCCATCAAACCGGAATAATCCTACACACCTCTCCTCACCTCCGCTCACCGGGGTCAAGCCCCGCCCCTCCGCACAATGACTACACTGTAGAAGAACACTTCCTCTCTAACGCCCCTGTCTGTGGACCGGAACCAGAACCTACAACGTTCTTTCACGATCCATCTAACAACCAGGTTTTGTTACAATCCTGCAAACAAAACATCAAGCCGGCGCCAAGATGCAAACTTACTCTTCGGCCGACATTCCTCACTTTTCACTTTAGTCACCGCGGATCCATGCAGGAATAAAGAACAGAGACCGGAACAACTCTGTTCCTCCACAGACTCGTGTTAGTAGCAGCACAAACACACACTCAGCAGATTCACTGACACCCTGTCAAAATAAATGAGATGCAAAAAATGAATTTATTTACTAAACCCGCGACCTTTAATGCAAATTATTCACACAATTACTGACACCTCTAGTAACTCTTGAGGTCAAAGGTCACTGAAGCATGTTTTATATTTGTATCTTCACCTGTTCACCACTTCAGAGCAGGAACTCTGAAGTGGTGAACAGGTACTTCCTGTTTGACTGGGGTATAAATATGAGGTGACACAGGCCTGATTCTCTCTGAGGTTCTTCATCATGATGAAGACCAGAG
>VRLP01006679.1:0-26807 GCA_009660295.1 Lophius piscatorius | reverse complement strand
CCCTCCCTGACCATCTGAGGGCTCCACAGACGACTGACACATTTAAAAAAGGACTTAAAACTTTCCTTTTTAGCAGAACCTATAACCTTAATCAACATTGCTGGTTTTTGGTAAGGCTTTTATATAGTTATTTTATTTTTTATTGATGCTTTTATCTGCTTTTGCTTTGTAGCACTTTGAGATTTGATCCAAATGTAAAGTGCATTATAAATTAAATGTATTATTATTATTATTATTATCTTTGGAGCAATTTTAGCACCTGAGTATGGGGAATAAATTTGAGTCAGTTCAGTTATGCATGCAGTGAGTGCAAATTCAATCCCATATGAGATAACACTCAGATGAGAATCTGTCAATATTTGTGTCCTTTAGCAAAACAATTTCTGCCGGCAGCTGACAGCTACCTGCATGCCAAGCGAAACGCGGCTGTGGCAGTCACAGAGGCAAAAACCCGATTTTGGGAGAAGTTCGGTGAGACCATGGAAGAAGACTTTCGGTCGGCCCCGAACAAATTCTGGCAAACCGTCCGGCGTCTCAGGGGGGGAAAGCGGTCATTCATCTACTCTGTCTACGGGTTGGATGGGGACTTGCTAACCTCAACTGAGAAAGTTATCGGGCGGTGGAAAGAATACTTTGGGGATCTCCTCAATACCACCAACAGAGCCACATGACTTGGAGGTGGGTCTGTTCATCACTGGGGCTGAGGTCTATGTGGCTGTTAAACAACTCCACGGTGGCAGCGCCCCGGGGGTGGATGAGATCCGCCCTGAGGATCTTAACGCTCTGGATGTTGTAGGGCTGTCATGGCTGACACGCCTTTGCAACATTGTATGGACATCGATACCTCTGGAGTGGCAGACTGGGGTGGTGGTTCCCCTTTACAAGAAGGGGGACCAGAGGATCTGTCTCAATTATCGGGGATCACACTCCTCAGCCTCCCTGGGAAGGTCTACGCCAGGGTATTGGAGAGGAGAGTCCGGTTGATAGCTGAACCTCGGATTCAGGAGGAACAATGTGGTTTTCGTCCTGTTCGTGGAACGTTGGACCAGCTCTATACCCTCTCAAGGGTGCTGGAGGGGACATGGGAGTTTGCCCAACCGGCCCACATGTGCTTTGTGGATCTGGAGAAGGCTTACCACCGTGTCCCTCGGGGCATCCTTTGGGGGGTGCTCCGAGAGTATGGAGTGGATTGCCCACTGCTACGGGCCGCCCAATCTCTGTACTGTCGGAGTCAGAGTTTGGTTCGCATTGCCGGCAGTAAGTCAGAGTCGTTTCCAATTGCGGTTGTACTCAGGGCCAGGGCTGCCCTTTGTCACCGATTCTGTTCTTAATTCTTATGGACAGAATTTCTAGGCGCAGCCAAGTGGCGGAGGGTGTCGCGTCCGGTGGCCTTAGGATCCTGTCTCTGCTTTTTGCGGATGATGTGGTCCTATTGGCACATTCGAAAACTGCCCTCCAGCTCGCACTGGGACGATTTGCAACCGAGTGTGAAAAGGCCGTGATAAGAATCAGCACCTCTAAATCTGAGGCCATGGCTCTCAGCTGGAAAAAGGTAGAGTGCTTGATTTACTGGTCTATCTACGTGCCGACCCTCACCTATGGTCATAAACTGTGGGTCATGACCGAATGAATGAGATCGCGGATACAAGCGGCTGAAATGAGTTTTCTCCGCAGGGTGGCTGGGCTCAGCCTTAGAGATAGGGCGAGGAGCTCAGACATCCGGGAGAGGCTCAGAGTAGAGCCGCTGCTCTTCCGCATCGAGAGGAGTCCATTGAGGTGGTTCGGGCATCTAGTCAGGATGCCCCCCGGACGCCTCCCTGGGCAGGTGTTTCGGGCATGTCCATCTGGGAGGAGACCCCGAGGTAGACCCAGGACCTACTGGAGAGATTACATCTCTCGGCTGGCTTGGGAACGTCTCGGAATCCTCCTAGAGGAGTTGGTGGATGTGGGCGGGGAGGGGAAAGTCTGGGCCTCGCTCCTGAAACTGCTGCCCCCGACCCGGATAAGCGGAGGATAACGAGAACGAGAACGAGAACGAGCAGAACAATTTTTAAAACTGATGGAGACATATACAAATTTGAAATAAACAGTCAAATGAATACTTATTTGAGATCACGGAACTGTGCTTCATCTCAGCAATGTTGTTGGACTATAGTGCTGTTTATTTGTGACAGTGTGATCATGACATGGCCTTTTCATTGTAAAAATTTGTCCTTAAAGGCCCATATGACACATCAGATTATTTTGAGGTTGGAAACTTCACTTTTGGCCATTGCATGCTACAACAAATACACTGAGGGAGACAAAATATGAGTCTTTCAAAACAGGCAGTTGAGATTTAGTGTCATCTATGTAATCTCTATTACATGGAAAAAATTGGTGTGGAGCATATAATTTGCTTTAGCTGCTGTGGTGAAAGCGTAACTACAACACAAGGCGAGCCATGTCAAGGATGTCAAAACCCCCAGAGTCAGGCAAACCTTCTCCGGGTTTATCAGTTTTGCCCCTGAGAGAGTGTGCACACTCATGTGACAAGTTTGAGCTAATCACGGTGACGAGGCTAGAGCAGGCCTCCGCTTAATGGGAGAACAGAGAGATCAGGGCAATACCTAAGGGAGGCCAACTCACATAAAAATATGCTGAATAAGGGCATTCAAACATAAACTATTATTGGAAAATATCACAGTGAAGAAATACTACAGTTCTGCAGAAAAAAAACAATGCTTTGTCTATTCAACATCATCTGCCATGCTTTTAAGTTT
Organism: Lophius piscatorius; assembly: GCA_009660295.1. NCBI lineage: Eukaryota > Metazoa > Chordata > Actinopteri > Lophiiformes > Lophiidae > Lophius > Lophius piscatorius. The sequence continues at coordinate 24,045 of VRLP01006679.1, read as the reverse complement.
ACAATTTTGTTGTCTAGTTGTTATTTTATGTGTAATCAAGAGGCAAATTTGACTCTTGTCTGTTTTAAATTAAAAAACATCTCAAAAACGAGCAATCGAGGGATCTATGCAGGGAGACAGATGTAGAGGAAACACACATTTTTAACCTGATTTAGAAATGAATCACTTGATTAATGCCAGGGACAATTTTCCACTTCTGTATCGAAAATACTGAGAAGTTGGATTGCTTGTCTGGTGTATATATTTAGAGAATATCAAATCTTTAATCCTGATGATGTTCTCATCATAGGCGCTTCCTAAAGAATGTCTAATAAGTTAAGATATTGTGTCAGAGATAAAACAAACTACAGTTGGTACACGTCACATAATGCCAACATCCTCCAAAGTTAAAAAAATAAGAAATAAAAAATTGTTAGGCTTTAAAATTCCATAACCATAGACGCTGGAAGAAGATAAGTGTATGTTATGGCCACATATCTTTGACATAAAATCAGTCAGCACACTGTCCTCCTTAGGTACCCCCTTGAAATCTAACAGTGACCAAACTTACACTGTTGACAGCAGCTTTGTGGATTGTGTATCTTTCCAGATATTTGTATTTTGCCAGAGTTTACTGAAAAAACTCTATGTGCGATAATGATGCATGTTGTGTCTTTCTCGCTATGGACATGCTGCAGGTACAAGATAACACTAAGCTGTTGACTTGTTAGTTAACTGGTGGAATAAAATAGACTCTGACATCTAATCATTAGTACAGCAAAAAATGATGTGACTGGCACAGACTGAAGGTGACAACATGTTACTCTGGATTCTACAACCTCAGAGTGGACTTGCTTAGAGCACTGATGATGGAGACTCTTAGATGCACATACATATTCTTAATCATAAGTTAAAATATGATATCTGTAACAATCAAGTTTATACTTAATGTTAAGCGTAATCAGCATTACACTAGCAGAACTGACAATTCTCTCCGCAGAAGATACAATTAACTTCCTCCTAATGCAAGATAAATTTGATAGGAAGACCAACAACCCCTTTATGATTATGATAATATTATACATAAATTACCTTGATTTTTTTGCATGGGGCATCCCTGTTTGACAGGTGGAAGCCATCTCATTCAGTTGGTAACGAGGGATTTTAAAACTTCTTATCAGAACCAGACCACAAGTACAATAAATCAATCAACCACTGCTTTGTTTATCGCATGGCTTGAACCACATCAAGCAACTTCTACATTATTGGAAACAAAGCAGTAAATTATCTCTTTTCCATTAATGTAAATCAGTTTACCCTGAAACAAGGTATTCTAAATTTGAGAACCATATTGAGAAAATTCTACTTTCTAAAGTCAGGACAAAATACACCATGACGTTTACATAGAGAGGCAGTTGAACTTGTCAGATTTGGATTTGTGAGAGCACCATCTTTCCAGTCTTAAAGATATGCAATATATTGTACCTGACCATAGTCCTTCACACATACCTGTGATTTAATGACAACTAGTGGGGGTCCGACAGATAGTTGGACTTACAGACAACAATTCCTGTCAATTTTATTTTGGGGGATTAAGAAAAACACGAGTTGTGATAAAGTAATGGCAGTGGTTATCAGACTAATGGCAGGTCCACAATCTGACTCTTGATGATGGGCAGCTCAGGATTCACACACACCACACACACACACACACACACACACACACACACACACACACACAAACAGAACAAGCTCCCCAACACATACTGTCCCTGTTACCATGGAAACTGACAGTCCTCTCATTGAAAAACCCTCTGATGCAGGTGTGTGTGTGGGTGTGTGTGTGTGTGTGTGTGTGTGTGTGTGTGTGTGTGTGTGTGTGTGTGTGTTCACATCACTGTTTGTGAGTACTTATATGCGGTGGTGAATATTTATTTTGCAGTGTGTGGCGATGAGTAATGATTTGTGCATTTTTACCATTCAGTATCATTCACATATAGTGTACAGAATACATGAAACACCCTGCCCAGTTTCTTTTATCGATATTGCATCATTATTGTAGCAGCTGGAACATATTTCAAATTTCATATTATTTCAGAAGTCAGAAAATAAATACTTACTCCGAGGAGTCTATAAAATATATCCCGAGGGCCCCAATGCTGAGTGCAAAGACTAACACCACCTGAGGAGAAAAACACAGACAGACAGAAATTAATTTCATGCACAGAGATGCATCTATTCTGATTATTAATACATTCCAAAGTAAACAAAACTGATTATTCAGTTGAGGCAGATAGAATAAGCAGGAGTAATTACAGCATATGTTGTTAAACTGTAACTTGCCTCCTGTAGATGGTAGAACCTTGAACATTTTCAAAAGGCATATAGTGAATAATGTATGCTCACTTTCACGTAAGTAAATAGGACCTCACACAGGCTGTGACAGGGTGACATTCATTCATAGGAAGCAAAGAAAGGACACACTTTGTATGCTGCACTGTACAGTATGACAGCCAACATATATATAGGGAGTTTGTTTACCCAAGGTTACCCCATACATTCATTTAATTATGGTGAGTTGCCATAGTATCAGTGTTGTCCACCTCATATTCTTCTTCTTTTTATCTTTCTGCACTCCCTCTCTTTCTCTTCAAACACACATACAAAACCGCATCACATCTATGAAATATAAACCATACCTGTTAAAGCTAACGTATGTTTGGTGACCGATCACAGCATTTTTTTCCCCAAATGTATTGATCCTATTTGTCTGAGAAGACACTTCCATCCAAAAACTCTAACTAGTTCACAAACTCCTGCGCTTCACCCTCTCAGTCAACAGGCGATCACACATGCTCAGCAGAGAAACTTTGACTCAAAGGGATAGTCGGCAGCATTACAGCCCTCATGAAGCAAAATAACGAAATAGCTCTTTGTCATCTCGTGTGTTTATATCTCTTTTTCTATATTTGCCTACTTTTACTTCTCATTATCATGTGCAATATTTCCTCTCACAATCACTTTTCAGGCACACTATTACACTGAATATCATAATACATTCATGATCATGTACAATAGTATGCTCATTATCATGTTGTAATTACAGATGCACCTATTGTAATTTTCTTAGCTGATCATCGATTTTTAGAAAGTCTGACCGGCCGATAACCATTTTTGGCCGATCACGATTTTTTTTCTTTAAATTAAAAAAATGATAATGAATTATGTATTTTTAGTGCTCTTATTTTGATGCATTGCAGTGGAATTATTGTCCACACAGAGACTGGAGTTGTAGGTATTTGAGGGGAGAGTAGAAAAATGATGGACGGTGAGTTAATTAAATTACTTTGTTGTTAAATAATAAAGCAATGTTGATGATTAAGCAGAACTTGAAGGCTGAAATAAGAAATAGTTTAGTATAAATAGTATAAGTATAAGAGGAACAGAGATATTAGAGAGGACTACAGTTATCAGTTGACATGCACTCCTCATTTGGACTGAGGTGTGTATAATGTTTGAATAACAATCAATGATTAGGAAGGTAAACTAATGTAAGCCAGCCTGCATTTAAATTTAAACATGTTATTTTTGTCTTATCATGTTTTTGAGTAAAATTTTGTTCAGGTTATTAAATAACATATACATATATACATACATAATACATATTAATTTATATAATGAAAACATATAGTAAGTATATAACATATCTGCATGTTAAATCATAAAATTATTTAATTAAATTATTAATTGTAAAACAATGATAATTATACAATTAAAGTATAGTATTGTAAAGTATAGCATAGTATAGTACAGTATAATATAACATAGTAAAGTAAAGTGAGGTATAGTGTTGTAAAGTATAGCATAGTATTGTACAGTATAATATAACATAGTAAAGCAAAGTGAGGTATAGTATTGTAAAGCATAGTATAGAATAATATAGTATAGTATAGCATAGTAAAGAGTTGTGTAGTATAGTGCAGTGTAGTAGTATAGTGTAACATAGACAAACAGAAATTTGTACTGTTGAAGTGAAGAACAGGAGACCCATCTGGATGTTAGTCTTTAAAAGTAGCTAAATGTCAGCTTTCTCTTGTTCAACCCTCATAAATATAGTGAGATATGCCACAATAATCCCCTACAGCAAACTGAATTTGCCAACGTCAGAGTTCCCATCACCATTACCAGTGTCAAATCAACTTCACAACAGCTGACCGACAATGCACAGTGCTCTCTCTCCCTTGCGATCATTTCTCCCATTCAGCAGCCTCACAACGGCAGCCCACTATCCTTGTTGATTGTGCCATTCATTATTGATGATAAGAGCTTGATTACTTTCATGCGACAACCTTTTGGATTGATCCAATGTATTGTGACAGGGGTAATAAGTAAACGTATACTCTTGCATTTTTAATGGTTTTCTTGCTTGAATAGATAGCAAAGGCAACCAAGGCCAAAGACTCGTCTAAGCCAGGAATAGATCTACAAGACATCCAAGACATCAATAATACTACTCACAAAGGAATAAGGAGAAGGCTCAAGCTGGAACTCACTGATAGCATTTGGTTACTGAATGAAAAGCTCTCCACAGGTCTGATCAGGAGGGGAAACAGAGCACTGGATAGCATTTTCTTATCCAAACACTGACCTGTTGTCTCTACAGCAAATAAAAAAGGTATTTTCCCACAATGGAATGTTACAGGGTTTACAGATCATACATCTTTAGAAATCCTTGAGAGACAAAACTAAACAGTTTTCTGTTGTATTAGTCAGATGGTATAATACCGTCAACTGCAATGCAATCTTGGAGAAATTAAATATGATTGCAACATTGGAGAGATTTATATTATTTACAAGAATGTACTGTAAACCGTACAGCATCATGGGCAGGTGAAAGAGAAGTGTGGGAACCAACATTTAAAAATACTTTAAAGAAAACGTTCAAATCGATTTAATCATTATTATTATTACCGCAAGTAGTAGTTGTTTAGTAGGGACAGCTGTGGATCAGGAGCTAGAATGGTCCACTTATCAGACGGTAGGTGGTTTTGTCCCTTATGTAAAAACCCTGACAGTGCCTTTGTCACCACTGTATGTCTGGGTGAATGTTGGCTTGGGGTGAGTTCTTATAGTGTTGAGTCGGAGTAGGGACTGGATGTACCCCTCAAAAGTAGCATTGTAGTTATGTCTTATAATTATTATTAAAAACATATATATATATATATATATATATATATATATATATAACATATATATACAGTATATATATATATATATATATATATATACTTTGATTTATATTCTAAACTGAAATGATAAATATAATATATATGTGACTGTGGGAAAATACATAAATACATATGCATACACACTGACATCCTTGGAGTTGGTCCGTCTGTATTGCGACATCAGAGAGGTTAAGACAGAGGAAAGAGTCAATGAAAGGCTTAGAGAATGGGGTAGAGAGGAGTATGTGGAAGAACTGAGCAGTGAAGAGTGTTGGCCCAGCGATGAGCTGAGGAGAGAAGAAGCATTGTCATCTTAAACTGACCCAGTTATTCAACCATGAATGCTGGTCCATCCCTTAAACCCCATCCCCCACCCTGTCTTTCCATGCCATGCAGGCTGTCTCCAGACAATATACATGTGCAAACCGTCGACTGCAATCTCAAAATCTTCTAACGACGACTACTGGAGAAACCTAGAAATCGTGATCTTTATAATAAAAATTGGAGGAAACCTCAACGAATGGTGAGGATAGAGGGGAACTCCTTACTAATGTGAGCGCGCGCATGGTTGTCTCTGCCTATGTGAAGGCCCTGTGAAGAACTGGCAACCTCGCCCAGGGTTCAACCGGTACCTTGCCCTATTTCCGTTAGGATAGGCTCCAGCCCCCCCTTGTGCCCCATTGTGTGCCCCTTGGTGCAGACAATGGATTGATTCACTGAAAGAGAAGTTAGTAGAATTTCTTCGACCCGTTGTTGCTGCATTGTACTAGTTGTAAATTAAATATTATTTATAGGCTGTTAATGTTCTCATTCCACGATTAACTTGTGAAGATTGACTTTTGTAAGCAACACCCTTGAATATGTCGACCTTGTGTCAGAGGGGCACCGATGACATATAATGTCTATGTTTTCTCTTTAATAGCCATGTAGGTTTTCATTGGTGTATCCCAGCCTATTTTTAAAGTGCAAAGCTATATCTGTCAGGTGTTTTCCGAGGAACCTTTTAGCAGGCCCACGGGAAGACTGAAAGTGTAAAAGAGGCCAGCGAGACATCGTGTGTGTGAGGGTGTGCACTTCAGTGTGTGCAGGTTTCAGGTTCCAGAGCTGCAAGTGGGCTAGAGGTGGCAGCTCTCACATGACACTATCAGAACTGTTAACACATAATAACACTTTCAACCTATAAACACACATGTGAGTCTGACTTTCTCAGTTTGTTTTGCAGACCAATATGAAATATGAAATACTCTAAAACTGAGCCGAAAGACTACCTCCTCTGACAGGGATTATATCTAATGACTTCCTCTCTCACTTTGGTGGACCCTGTGACAGAACGAGAGTGAAGTCTCACAGACAGGTTATATGAGCAGAGGGTGTACATAATAATGGTTTCACATTAAAACCAACTAGACAGGCCAGGAAAGTGATGAGTCAATACATCTCCGTTTCCATCCAATTTCAGTTCAAATTAATCATGATTTTCCATTTCTTATTGGTAATGTTGAGAATTTGTATATATATTATATCTAAGTAACAGATATGTTAGATAAGTAGCGGATAAATTACATCCCTGAAGAGTTAGGGATATTATAGATTCGTATCATACGCCGCTGCCGCAATAATCCTAATTTAATCCTTCATGTTAACGCAATAACTCCAAAATGATTTTCAAATTGTATACCCCCATAGACCTTAGTGCAAACTTAGGTCTATGGGGAGATTAAGGGTTTACTTAATCTCCAAATGTTTCAGAGGAACTCAGAGGTTCATTTTCGAGGAAACAATGTATTCTTTCTTTTTATCTTTGAATTTAATCCATCATCATAAACATCTGCTTTAACTGGATCAAATTGCATAACAGAACAAAGATTTGCATTGGTTGTAAGCGTTTGCTTTCATAAAAACACTCCTACATTATGGCACGTGTATCTTGCAAATTGTGGATTACATAAAATAAAGGATACAATCACATGTTGTTGTACAAGGGGATTGTGCGAGGCTTTCACTGCGGGAGTGTCAACAAATGACATGTTCATTGAATCGTAATGGTACACATGCGTACATCAGCACGCATTGCTATATCCTCCGTCCACCTCAGAAAGCAGGGGCTAAAAGAATTCTCAACAGGCATAGATATTATCTGATATTCTGACAGAAGAGAGAAAAAAATCACTTAATATTCCAGTCACACACTGCATAACCTTACCTAGAGTACAGATCCCTGCTGTGTGACTTAACAGATACAGCACAGGCATACAGATTCATACCCGAGTATTATCAGCTGGACAAGAAAAAGAACATGTGACGGCTCTGTGAAGGAAGGATATTTAATTATAAAAGGAGCAACTGTATTCAAAATAGAAATAAAACACTAATTAGTATACTATAATATTAATGGAAGTTTTCATGTTAAATATCACTTTGCTCAAAATGCAAATAAAGGAACAAAATGTACTAAAGTTAGAAAGAAAAATTGAAGATTTTGAATATAATCCAGTTCAAGGTTATCCATTTTCCATTAAGGAGTAATGGAAAATGTAATGTAGAAGAAAATATTCCCTATTTAGATAGATAATGAAAAAAACAAGAAGAGTGCAATAAATTAGCACATATGGTTTCAAAATACACAAATCAGACATTATGAGGGGAATGGAGCAAACACATTTAGGATAAAAGCCGGAAGTTGAGCAACCAGTTCATGTTCATAATCCAAATGAACTGCATACCCTCAGTCGAAGTCAATCTTTGTGAAATGTAATAGGGAGTCCAAATAAATAAGCTGATATAACCTGAGAAAGATAAGTTTGAATTCTTCATCTGTAATGATTTTTAGAGAGGGCAATGCTCTAACTGATCAGTGAAATATATCTGTCTTCTCTTTCTCCCTTTTGTGTTAGTATCCAAGGTGATGCAGCGACTGTCTCTGGGGTCTCTTGAAGGACGTCAATCTGTCCTTCAGGAATTATATTAACCATTAATCTACATTACTCACTTTTCAACATGCAGTTAAGGGATATACTTTAATAACAAACTCTTATTGTATAAAATTTTAAATCTTGAGCATTTTAGATATAAAAACTAGACGTATGCTGTCATAAGCCAAAAGGGTATAACCCTGAAAAGTCCCCAATCCCCTTCGTTGTACAATAAATCACCCTGATTGGACCCTTTAAATTTATTGTGAAGTTATTTTTACAGTATTTTTGGTATAAAAAAAACAAAAAACGGACCTTTCCAAAATCAAACGGTATAACTTTTCAATTGATCCAAAAAATCTTTTTTTTTAAGTTTGTCTGAAAAACAGTGCTTTCGTACAGAAAAGGACCTTCAGCTAATGTGTAAAACATGAACTATGATAAATATGGTATTTATAAAAGACAAATCTCCAAATTGTCTTTTATAAATCAAATCATATGCACAAAATTATAATCATATATGCACAAAATTATAATCATATATGCACAAAAGTTGGACAAAATCGGACTAATGCTTTAGAATTTATGGCCCAAAAAGCTCCCCCTAATGTGAGAAAAAAATCCATCCAGTTCTTTCTTGCACTTAGTTCTATGCAAGTATAAAATGTGAAAAAGATCCATTATGCAGTTTTTGGGTTACCACATTAACATGAAGGATCTACGCATCTGTTCATATTCAACAAAGTTGTTCAAAACCGGAAGAAACAATAAGGAGAGTATGGCTGAAAAACTGTTTGTAAAAATGCACCGGCTAGAGAGTAATATCTAAACTATTAGAGTGAAATATAATATATATGCAAGATGGATCTCCTCGAGTCCAATCATATGTTCTGAATTTTGACTAAATGGGGCCCAAATCATGGGCAGAAAACTAACATAGGGAGATAAAGCACTCCCTAGTGTTAGAACTATACAACTGACAGTTTGATGGCCTATGTGTGTATATGTGTGTATATAATATAAAATGATCCTCTACTTGGATGAAACGTGAAATGTCTTCATGCCAATAAAGAGATCGAGTTGCTTCAGATTCAACCATCATGTATTTTCTACATTTATCTAATTTCCTTAGTCTTTATTGCAAACTGAATATATTTGGAATTAAAAGAGGACACTTAGAGAAGTCACCTTGGACTTTGGTTGATTTTTGATTCCTTCATATTTCCCTGATGCTTTATAGAACAATGGATCATCTATCAGTTGATATCAGCATACATGTGAGATAGAGTACAGGAATACAGATTTGTTTGGATGTGCAGCTATTCAATTCATAGAGCTAATTCTGAAGTTTGAGAATTGATACCTTCACTAATTAAAACGAGTTTAAATAATGCATGGTGTATTCAGTACATTTTTCCATCTAACATATTGAGAATTTGTAAAGAAAACCCACTATTTACCCAACCCAATGTTATTTATTTCAGAAAAAAAATGCAATGACATAAATCAAAGTACATCCCCTCGTGGCGCATGACTGGAATGGCTCCATTTAACCCTAGTGGCCTTTATGAGACAGATGCTCACACACTGTTGTACCTTGGCAACAGAAACAGTGATTGATGGGGAGAGATTGGGGAGGAGGCCGGTATGAAGGAAAGCCTGTCAGGTCTGTCAGGATGACAGCTCCTAAAATGAGCACCTGTCAGCAGGAAATGATGCTCTGGGGATCTGTTACAGTAGGATAGAAATACCTGTCTGAAAAATCTGTTCTTAAAGATGCGTCATTAATTCATGAAATGGAATAGAATAATAAGATATCTTTAGGTACTTGTGTAGCTATGAGAGATATGTTACTGCTAAATGAAACCATCCTAATAGAGCTGGACTCATGGTGTGGGATTTACAGTATGCTCTAGATAACAGAAAGAAAGCACACCCCTCCTCTAAAGAATCCTATGTCTAATGGCCGAATTCTGAAGAGACTAGCAGCATGACCATGACCTTGAATGTTGGCAGAGAACTCCAAAAGCAGAGGAGAGGAGAGATGGAGACAAAGGAGATAGAGAAGAAGGTGATGATGACGGGTAATGGAGGGCCGTGGCAGAGACAGAATGAGAGCGAGCGATGGAGAGAGCAGCTGAAGAGGAAGAAGAGAGGAGGGAATTGAGAACATGTCCTTAAGGCACAGCAAGCACTTAAATGCCACAGCGTGTACGAGTGTGTGCACACGGCTTTTCCTCTTTGTGTGGAAGTTTGTCTTCAACCTCAATATGAGCTAAACCAATGTGTGTGTGTATGTGTGAGTGTGTGTTTGTGTGTGAGAGAGAGTGTGTTTTATGAGAGAGAAGGGAGGACCCATACTCGGATTATGCCCGTGCAGAGAATATGAGAGGACACAAAACTGACAGAGATGGAGAGGAAATTTCCTCAACTCAACCATCACAGCCATCCCTCATCCAACACACATCAAATGAGCATAAATGGCTGGACTTTATGTGGAACTGTTGCCCTTGCACTGACTGCAATATAATGCCTTTAATGCATATGTACAAAAGCTACAGGGCAACATTTCTTTTTCTGATATGGGATATTCAGTGTAACAGTGGTACAATGTTACATTAAAGTTAGTTCTGTGAGATAAAAAACACTAAGTAATGAACTCTGGGTAAATAATAATAATATTTCCTTTATTTATCACAAATCACATACATATACAGTACAACGTTGTGGAATTTATCCTGCATTTAACCCATCCCTGAGGGAGCAGTGAGTCAACATTCTTGTTGGTTACTGTGTGGAAACTCTTGGTATCTAGACACAGCCATGACCTGGACAGCATCCACCGCTCAGATCTAAAATGTGGCTTTAAACCTATAGTGGAAGACTTTGACATGTATGATTCCATTAGGTAGCTTTTGGTATGAAATATGCAGTAATGTATGTATAATCCTGAAATAAAACATATAGTTCAAAATCTAGAAGAATCATCTTTACCTGGTACCAGCAGTACCAACGAGCTACATAATCCTGAATTTAGTATGTGTAAGGGTTTGCCAGGAGATTCTGTTCCCGGTCAAATTAAAAGCAGTGAAACAATTGTAAAATTATCATAGATTACCTTTTTTATAAGACTATGGTCGAGTTGGCTCATAACAATTCGACAAGACTACATTTCAGTCCTGATACTAGAACAGGAGGTCGTTGGTGTACGGGCCTCTAGTCAATGATGTCCTCTCACTTTGAATCGTTCGGGGACTAACTTCTTATTTAGAATGTTACTGTTCCATGTATCAAATAATAGCCAGCCTTACATATTCATAATTTGTATCATTTCATTAGAACAATGTCAAATAACCTCTCTGTCCAGCAAGAAAATGAGGAGAAAGGATAATCTCTTGTTACATACTAAAAGGTTGTCTTAAGTGCAACATTTTCCACCTGGTCTGAAGGTCATAATGTATATAGGTCACTACACATATAGCTACTTGACGTCTAGTTTTCTCTTTCCAACACCCGGCTATATCAGAGATATAAGAGATCCTCCCACAGGCCCGCGGGTTTCATCTTGGAGGAGACGCAGCAGTGACATGATCTTTATCTAATTAAATCAAGGTTTCATTTAATTTCCTGAAGGTTAATGAGAAGTTTATCATCTGTGTCAGAACCCACTTTCGTTTGCTGACAATCTAATGAGTCCTGATAAGGTAGAACACCCGCTTGCAGCAAAGCGAATGATGAGACTAGAATTAACAGAGAAGGAAAAAGCATATTAGTATTCTGTATTTGTGGGCATGCTATGTGTAAAGTATAGAGTGGCAGCATTTCAGTGTCTCTTCTAGGTTCTCTCTGCCACATTAGATCAAGCCCTACACATCCGTTTGGCCGAGTCGATAACGTGGTTGATGTTTGGAACCTGCCAGAAATGACCTTAACACGTCTTTAATACCTTCAACCATCAGCGGGAGGCATGAAAGTGTCACCCTGAATGACTGAAAATGGGCTTTTCTCAAAACAAGCCCATATTTGGTTTTAAAGAGTTGTTGGATCTCATTAAATACTGAAACCAAAGGCTCCATATTTAATATTTAATTTCATTATCATGGTTAGTTTTTCAAATTGTGGCAGGGGAGTGAAACAGAATAATCTAACTTCACTTAAGTTGTTATGTTTGTAATTCAGTAATTAAGTTATGGTCTCCATCACTAAAGTGATAGCTAATCAACCCCGACAAGTAACAGAAGGTATATGATTGAAGTCAATTTTGAATACAAATATGTATTCTGAATATCTCTGTCCAAAAGAACTTCGCATTATCCACCACAATCACAAGTATAAAAAAATTTACTTGCAAATGTAATTCTTAATGATATTTTTCAGATACAAATGGAGAAGAGGCAATGTCAAAAAACCTTGTGGTTCCACAAGTAACTCAAAACAGAGCCTCACAGAGAGTGAGCCCACTAACAGAGAGTTTGGCTCTCTGTTAGTGGGCCAAACTCAACTTCAGTCCCACCTCTTACCTCCACTCTGATCAGAGTCTGCTGGATTGATTGATTATTGATTGACTGGTAGTGACCCCTCTACCATTCAGTATCCATCAAACTTGTAAGTAAAATGTTCAGCTGCCCCGTTGCCTGGAATACACCTGTTCGAGGCAACGCTGTTTGTCTAAGATTGACAATCTTATAAAACTTAAAACCTTTTTACAAAAGTCCATTTTAATGCAAGTGTCACATAAAAATGATAAATACATGCAGTCATACCTCAAACACCCACACATTTACATCCCTGACTTCAAATGGGGTTTGAAGTACAACTATTGCAAGTGTCCCTCCCCTGAAATGGCAACTACAAGCGCAACACTCAATTTCTACTTCCATTGTTTCTGGCTTAAACAAGAAACAACCTGTTACCTCTTAGGGACTTACTCAAAATAAATCATTTTAAGATTACAATCTCACTGCAACGACAGCTGCCTAATTATTTCATACCATGATTACAGACAAAACAAAAATATTATCAATTTTCATATCTAGTAAGAAAATATCTCTTATATTGGTTGAATAGCATTTAGAAAATTATTTTAAGGGGTGCTATTTGAGGGGTTAATCTGAATCCTAAAGGGTCGAGGTTACCCAAATTATCCAACAAGTCCTCCAACTTAAAACTATAGAATACATTGCCCTCCAAAATAACACATATTAGTTCTTTCTCCTGGACGGCACATCCATGAAATAAACATAGCCCTTCAAAAAACTTACTGTGCAATATTATAGTTTAGGTAAAAGACACCAGAAGAACTTCATGAGAAAGATGAGATTGAAAGATAGATTGATAGATGATGATTTTAGTTTTTTAACCGCTCAAGATGTCTGCCATCATCCCAACAACAGAACTACTGGATGTATTATTTTGGGCCCTACAGATTCACTGTAGGAGCAGATATGAAGAATTGATGCACCAGGGGCTGATGGAGTGAGAGAAAACAATGACAGACTGAGGGCACAAAGTGCATTCCTGTAAATAAGAGATGTTACGTTGCCACAGTGACCTGCCACCTGTGGGAATAACTGTGAATGCAATGTGTCAAAGACGCATACATAAAAAAAACAGTAACAGCAAAATATCAAAACTGTCAACCATTTGTGTAAGGTAAGGGCTTTCCTTATTCCATCTAAGTAGCCCATGAAGCAGACTAGAAATGTCTTGGAATGTAGGGAAGACCGTCTTAACACGGCATGTGAGCAGGTTGTAGACCTAAATAAGTTACCCTGTGACAGAGTTAAGCATGTTCCATTCTCATAATTGGCTCGAGTGTACCAATCAATGTATGTTTTATTCATTAGAAGTGATTTAACCAGAAGGATAACTTTCCCCTACCTTCGCTGTGACTGTTACTGGCCCCAAATGATGTGCAACCATGAGCATGTCTTTTGCACGTGGTTGAGTGGCGTTGTATCCTTGCACTCCGGATTTACCAATAAGAAATAAAGGCTTCATTTTGTAGGCTTCATTGCCACCAAATAGTTGGAAAAGCTCCCAGAAAACTATAAGACGGCTTTTTTCTAAGCTTGTTTTTAATTTAGAATCTTTCTTCATCCATTATAACCTGTTTTTAACGTTAGTGTCTGAATGTTCTTTTGCTTTTATCGCAATGGTCTTCATTGTTTGTGTAAAGCAATTTGAATAACCATGTTGCCGAAGTCTGCTATATAACTAAAGTTGCCTTTCCTTGCCTTGCCTTTACAGAAGGTCCCCATAGTGCTGAATCCTCTGATAAGCAATCTTAAAACATGACGTGAGTGACATGTTTAGAATGAACCTAGGACCATGGTTATGACTGATGGTTTGATGCTGGACTCGTGATGGTCAAATAAAGATTCACATAAAAAAAAACTGGCACTCAATCATCCATCTTGCTCTGCTGGGCGCAGTAGGGAGATGTTGCCAATTAATATAAAATATTCTATGACAGGGAATTTTTTGCCTCTTTGGACAGTATGGGTGTAGTAGAGCCACGCCACATATCTTACAGCACAGACGTTGCTGCAATAATAAACTGTCCAACTTATAAAGCAGTGGTAGGATGAAGCCAGCCCTATCCCCACTCATCCTTTCTCTCCCACACTAACGCCCCGTGTGACTCAGACATGCTAATATATTGATGTTGAAGAGAAGAGGAGGCAGTTCCTGCTTCACAGACCACCTGGCATACAGCATTCAGCCTGCACCAAGAAAATATTATAAAATATTATGATACAACATCAGTCTCCTCATGGAAATCTTGTAAATGCTGAGCTCCCTCAAGGGAGTTTGAATCACAGAGGAAGAGCTGGAGGGTATTCAGGTTGCTCCTTCAGGAGCATCCAGGTCAGCTCACCATCACAAACTAGGAGACACTGATTTATCTTCTGTTAGTAATAGGGACACTACGATAGAGAGCACGGTTAATCTCACTCTTTTGCAGTTAGAAATCATGTCAACAAGGAAAAGAGGGTCTTCTAGCCGGTGTTCCTTTAGCAATCCAAGTGCCAAAGACAACATTTTGTTAAAAGCTACTATAGAGTAAAGTTCATTGGAATGAAAGATAAAGTTTATTTTTCATTCATTTCTCTGCATTAAAAAAGCACTTGTTTAATCTTAATTATCGCAGTGAAAGGGATCTTCATTAGTTGCAAATTATTGTTCCTAAACCTGTTTTTGTAAAGTGTCAGAGATATGTGGAAAGCAGTGACAGTGTCAGTTATAGTTTTAGATTGGGTTGGATCGATGTGATGCAGAAAGTTCTGATCCATTAGGTTTGCATCATCCCAGAAGCACTGAGTCACTCAGCACACTGAGCCCATACCAGGGTGCCAAGGCAAAGATGAGACAGGGAGAGCGCTGTCTTTGGAGGTGACAGGAGCACCAAATGACAAATGTCTGCATCTTTTATGAATGCTTGCTTAGGTCTCTAGCTGTCTCCCCGCAATTTTCTGCCCGTCCGTTTGCCTATTTGCTTGTCAGCAGCTCTGTGACTGTGTGACTCCTACTATCTGTCAATCTGTCGGTGTGTCTCTAACCCCCGTTTGATTGGACTAGTGTCAAAAATAATAATATTTTAAAAAGTAAACCACATCAATTGCTGCGACTCAAGGGGGGCAATATTTTAATTATCTAATAGCAAGGATGGCTTGTTTGAAACCTACAGCTGTAATTAGCTGTAAGTGTCTGCAATGGCACCATAGTGGCTCCAACAAAAATATGTCATATAAAATTATGAGATTGTTCAAAGGAAATAATTTGATTTCTGAGGTTTTTGAATGAATGTGCTCACCTTCTAGGAAACAACTGTCTCTGCGGTGTTTCAGAAACATGGTCGTGTAAGTCAGAGGTGACGTTGATCTAATAAGGAGAAGGCCGGCTAGCCAGCGAAGCGAAACATCCCTCCTGTGTCTGCTCTCTTGACCTTTTCAGGAGGGAGATTGAGGGAGGGGTGGAATGTGTGTAAGCAATTGGCTCCTCTGCAGCGGCGGCCCAGGTGGCAAATAAATGGGTCAATAGATAGGGAGAGAAAGAACTAACAATGATGAGTCATCCTGCAGAACAGCTCAGAGTTATGGCAGACCTTAAAGGGAACTGCAGGGGAAATCATTCAACAGGACAAAGTAATACCAATCATTTTAGAGTTGTAAAACCCTCCCGAGTGGGCTGAAAATTTAATTGGAGGATAATACTGATAAATTTAATGTAACCAAGGACGACTAGAATATAGTGTGAAAAATAGTATACATTAGATGATATAAAGAATTAGTTTTAGCTCTGGTGCTTATTTCAAATTAAATGAACCCAATTATCTGTCTCTGGTTCAACTTACCGTTGAGAAACTCTAGATAGGAAAATTTGCAATATAATCCACTACCATGTGCCTGAGTGGCATGAATGCCAAAACAAGCAAGACTATTTATTTTTGTAAAGTAAGAGTGCAGTGTGTATACTTCAAGCAGCTGAAACTATGCAGCATGATAGCCGGACGCCTGGTACTTTACTTCTCTACTATGACATCCAGCTCTAACTCATCCCTACCTCCTCTGTACACAACTCTCCTCCACTTCTCAGAGTAAAACAACTCATATTTTTCTGAGCTGCAACTACATTAAATGAAAACAATGGCACTAAGTCAAACAATGTGTTAGTGTGTGTGCGTGCATGTATGTGTGCGTGCGCGTGTGTGTGAGTGAGTGTTTGTGTGTGTCTGCGGGTATGTGTACTCATACTTGTCACCTACTGATGATAATTAAAAAGCTTTTTTTAAATAAACATTTCTACAAAAATACCTGGGAAGATAACACAATTGTCACCATGATTCAAAATGTGCCTTGCGGCTCTCAACTTTTAAATACATAAAAGTGTATTTCAACTTGAACTTATCATCCGAATAAAGCTATAAATACAAAACAAAGCAACCCTTAAAAATAGAAAGCCTTGCATTACAAGGTATTCTGAAAGCTTGTGTTGAAGCAAATGCCAACTAAATTCTACAAACATGCATCTGGGTTGCACGCAGTGTGCCAGTGGGTAGCATGGACATGGCTCTGTTCTGTTGTAGAGTTATTGTCAGGGTAATAGGCTGTTTCACACTTTATTCTGATGGTTTAGTTGGGTTATTTTTTTCACAAGTCTGTGTCTCTTTTCCCTTGGTGTCAGTTTGTTAAATGTTCACCCCCTGAGACTCTTGGATATTGAAATTGTTCCTATGAACCCGTATGAGATGAGACATTTGAAGTTTTCCCTATGTCTTGTTTTTATGGCTTTTATCACAGAGTTGTTGTTTTGGTTTTTTAATATTGTGTTGTTGGACATTTTAATATTGTTATAATTTCAATTGTTAAATCAAATTTACTGCATTCCTATGTGCTTGTATTGTCTGCTTTTTGGTCGTACTTTTGAACTATACATAACAAGCACTATTGCTTTACAGCAAGAAGATTCCAGTTTAAGATCCACCTGGGAATCTTGGAGTTTGCACGTTTTCCCTGTGCTTTCATGAGTTCCCTCAAGGTACTCTGGATTTTTCCCACAGTCCATAAACATGCATTGCAGGTGAATTCAAGATGCTATATTGTTGTGGGTGTAAATGGTTGCGTCCTCATGTATTTCGACGCCCTGGCGAACTATAAATGGTTTATCCTGCCTCCTGCTCTATGTCAGCTGGAATAGACTCCATTTTCCCTTGGCCGTGTTCATTACAGAAAATGAATGAATATGCAAAACTTTCATTGAGCATTTATGATGACTTAAATTCACTAATCAATACTAAACATGAAGCACAACTGAAACTAAACAATGTAATTGTTATTTTTGTGGATACATTTTTTGTAAGAAAAGGGAAAAGGGAAACATAATGGGAATGTGATTGGGTCACTGACGTTATTAGATGTCATGTCCTCAGGATCAATTATTTAACAGCTGTTAAGATAGTTCAGTCTGGACCACGTGGTGGATGAACCAGCCATCCCACAAACTAGCATTGCCTTCCCAGGAGCCAATGCCTCTCATAGCTACCAACAACTCAAACAGGGAAACCAAATCAATCACTCCCTCGCAGTAACAAATCTTTGTCATAATCATCCAAATACTCCATTTAATATTTTTAAACAAAATCAAATCAAAGTATTTTCTCTGATGCTGTATCCTTTGTGTGCCCATAGGCACAATGTAATATTGTATTGCTAAATATATAGTGATGCTTATGAGAGGCTATGGCTGGCACACATATCCATCAAACAGTGCTCCCTCCACCGTAACTCTCTTTGCTGCATTGCTGGTCTCTTCAGCATAAACAGCCATTCATCACTGCTCAGAGGATATAAGGCAATTTCAATTGGATTCTCATTGACTGAAATGATAAATTATGGCAAAAAGCTAAAGGAATAAGCTGTCCAATAGGCTAAACTCACAACTAGAAAAATGTAAGGGAGCTAAGGAGAGAGACCGGTGCTTTCAGAGGGCAAATTATTTTTTTTAAAGATATAGGAACAAACTGCCAGAAATTGTGTTAACATCTATTCTCCCTATGTTGCCCTTTACGCCAAAAGAGTTGTTAAATGTATTACCAGTTATTTCAGTTTGTGTTTAGGTGATGGATGTAAGTGATGCTTTTTGGCGGTGAACCAAATAAAGTTGTCAAAGATATATAAACGTTGCATTTATTAAGTTTAACAATGGTAGCAAAGGACGGTTACTAGTTACAAAGTTCCGCCGAAGTTTGACAAAGGCAGACCATACGAGTGTTGGAAAAATGACACGTGTTAAAGAAACTTGACAAAAAGAAACAAGCCCTTGCTGTTGCTTTGGGGCTTGAAGGAAGAGCCAGGGAAACAACGACCACAAGCAAGGGGCAACCGGAATACAACGTTTCAGAGTGGACAACAAAGACAGCCTTTACCAGGCAATAATCCGCTGGATAAATTCGGTAAGAGATCAAGATGTGCCATTCGTTTTTTCACTGGGCTAAAGACTGTCCCCGCAGGAAGAATGAACAAGTAAAGTTAATTGAAGATGAATTGTATAGGAATGCAACATAACACTATTTGCAAAAGCCTCCATGTCTAACTCTGAGTACTGAATAGGGTCAGCTATTATTGATTCTACTTGTACTCGTATAGTATGTGGGGAGAGGTGGCTGAAGGATAACATGAAAGACCTCAGTCAAGACCAAGTGAAGCAGGTGCTTAAAATGGAAGTTCCCAATTGCAGACTATTTTGTTTTTGGGATGGAAATCAAATGTATTCCAACAGAAAAGTGAAATTATCTGCTAAAATAGGCCAGACAAAATGTTTTGTGGAATCAGAAGTAGTCGATGTTGATATGCCACCACTACTGAGCAACATGTCCTTGAAAAGGGCAGGAAATGTTTTGGACATGAAGAACGACAGAGCTGTGATGTTCAAGAACCCCATAACTCTTGAGTTCACTATTTCTAGTCACTACTGTGTAGACATAAGAGACAAAGCACATGGATAAGTGTTCATGGCTCTCCCAAGAAACTATACAGTGGAAATGGTGGAGAATTTAATAATGAAGAGATCAGACACATGGCAGAAAACTTCAACATTGTGATAAAAACAACAGCAGGATACATTCCCCGGAGCAACAGACTTCTTGAAAGACGCAACCACTCACCGAAATAATTCAGAAGCTTAAACTTGAAAATGGATGTGACTGGCATACTGCTCTAGACTATTGGCTAGAGCCAATATCAACTGGTATTTGGTGAGAAACCTAATCTCCCATCTGTACTAGTTGATAAGTTACCTGCTCTAGAGGGTACTACTTTAAGTGCTAGGGTAGGAGAAAACATATCGGCTTTACATGCTTTCAGGAATGATCTCACAGAAGTTGAATGTTCAAAAACAATAAGGAGGGTACTGTGCAAGTAGCTCAGACTTACAGATGACAAGTTAGAGACAGGAGATAAAGTAGATCACAAACGAGAAGACCACCCTGAGTGGAAGGGACAAGGGATAGTTATTGGTCAACAGGGAGCTATTGTTTTTTTTGTAAGACACGTGGGATTCTTGTTAGGGTCCATCACTCTAGGTTTTGCAAGGTGAACGTAAAGGATCAGGATGAGCAAACTTTAAAAGATGATCCAAAGAAAAAGGAAGAAGGTGAGAAAGAAATAACAAACACTGCAACAAGTAGTTCAGATAGCGAGCAGAACACAGACAATGAACAGGACAACATCAGTGACAGGGTTGTGAATACAGGAGAAGTGTTGCACCTACCAATGTTGCCAAAAACCAATATGACACAAACTGAAACGGAGCCCAATGTGTGTGATAACCCGGTTTCTTTTGCAGATGTGAAGTTAAAAACAGAACAGACCCTAACATTTATGAGGAGGCATGATGGTGATCTACATAAAGCCAGAGTTTTAGGCAGAGCCGGCAAAGCTACAGGGAAGAACAAAAATTGGTATAACCTGCAACATCTTGAACCTGATGGTAGTGATGGAAAAAAGGAGTCAGTCTATATGTCACTTGTTGAAAGTCTTAATATTGAATCAGAACACAGGGATGCTGATGTACTCCCAACAAAAGACATATCATGTGATGAAGCTAAACAGGAAGAAATAAGGAAGTGGCACAATAATGATGTTTTTGATGAAGTTGAAGATGTTGGTCAAAAATGTGTCTCCACCGGATGGGTCTGTACTCTTAAAGAACCAAAGGCATTGTGCCTAAAACAAGACTCACAGGCAGAGGGTTTTGAAGATCTTAATATTCAAGAGTTACAGAAAGATTCAGTAACCTATGCCTCAGAATCTCTGAGATTGTTGTTAGCAGTAATCTGTCAAAATCAATGGCAAGTCCACTCAATGGACATCAAATCTGCATTCTTGCAAGGCATGGAGCTATCAAGAGATATTCATATTCGCCTCCTGAGGCAGACAGTGAAAGTGTTTTATGGAAACTAAAGAAATGTGTATATGGCCTTGATTATCGCTATAGTGGTACAACAAAGTGAAATAAATCTTACTGAGCACAGGTGGTATAATCTCTCAGATGGATCCTGCAGTGTTTTACTGGTTGGATGAACAGTCTAATGTTACTGGAGTTCTTGCATGTCATGTAGATGATTTTCTATGGGCAAATATAGGGATATTGTTAACATGTATTCTCCCTATGTTGTTCTTTATGTCAAAAGAGTTGTTAAATGTATTTCCGCTAGAAGGTTGTGTCGGGGGATTGGTGCATGCGCAGTTTGTGTTGAGGTGATGGATGTAAGTGATGCTTTTATGCAGTGAACCAAATAAAGTTCTCAAAGATATATATAAATGTTGTGTTTATTAAGTTTAACAATGGGGTCTCATTATGGAAGAGCACATCTGCCAGAGGAAAGTGTAATTTCACCAAATTGTGAACAGAAAGGTGAAAAATTGATACGTTGTCCGTGCACGTACCTGTTAATTTAGAGAGAAATTGGAATGTGATGGATTTATTTTGGCTCTGTGAGAGTTGGCTTCTGCGGCCATTGATTGTTTATTTCTCAACATGACGGACTCTTTGACAGACCAGAATGAGAAGTTGTATTGGTAAACATCTGTCTGTGTCTAATAGAGGGTTCAGTGAAAATTCATAATTGTATTTATGAAGTTAAGGCAGAATCACATCGTGGCAATTTGATCATATGATGTTTTCGTTACACAGTTTGATATTGTTAAAATATTCTTACTATTATCATCAGTTGAAATCAAGTTTCAAATCAGGTTTTTTGCTTTATTATGAAATAGAAGGGTATGGTCTCTTGAAAAGGCTAAAGTGGGCTTGAAAGAGGAGGGAAAGTGAAAAAAATGACTCAGAGCTGTTAATTATAGATAAAATAGATGAATAATTTCTAGTAAATAAAATAAAATTCATATTTGATTTTGATTTTGAAATTTAGTTTGATTTGAAATCTTGATTCTTGCAATCATGACCATGCATGACAACGGGGGGGAAATGAACGGGTATGAAGAGACATGTGCTGCCTGTTACTGCTATGCGATAAGGAATGTCACAAAGGAAGATGAAGCAGGTATGGTGTTGACAGCTGTTTTCATGTGGAGGAGTTTACTGACAGAAAATTAATTAGCTACACATAACATACTCAACAGGAAAGCATAATTAGGCAATCCAAACAGACCCACGTAGACATTCAGACGAAATTGTGTGTCTACTCACAAACAGACTTGGCACACTTTAAAGGGTAAACTTTGGATGGTAAACAGAGTTTGGCATTACACAATGGCTGCTGTCAAAAATGTACTTATACAGAGACCAGACTATAAGTAATAAGAAGTGGAAAACTTCTCAGCATCTGCACAACGGCAATCATAGCTAATGCACAAGTACACATTCACACGTTTTTACACAACAGGAAAATTCAAGACAGAGAAACCCAGTATGCAGTGTTCTTGTACACATTTAGCAACTGTTCTCGGCTAGAGAAAGGTGAAGATCAGAACAGATAAGGGCTATCACAGGTGTGCATATACAAAGGAGGAAATGTTAGAAAGAAAAGTTTATGCAGTCTGAGGCATTACTGCAAAATCTGTCTGCTTCAAATCATATCCAACATACAGCTGCAGTTGGTATTCATGTGCTGTCACTGTATCGCAAAGAGAGGCAGATGTGTACATTTGCAGATGGACAGGGGGCAACATACAGCCTGCCACATAGAGTGTGGGTGGATGGGTAGGCATAGGGATGACCATAGGGTTTAGAGAACGGGCCATGTGAACAGATGGCCCCTTGTTGCCACCCAAGATCTCATTAAGAAAGAGGTCGGGTTGGCCTATTTCTGGACCCGCCATG
This sequence comes from Lophius piscatorius, assembly GCA_009660295.1. NCBI lineage: Eukaryota > Metazoa > Chordata > Actinopteri > Lophiiformes > Lophiidae > Lophius > Lophius piscatorius. Next base: position 1,085 of record VRLP01006679.1, on the reverse strand, counting down.
CGTTGCAAATCTATTGCAATGGGAGATAGGGCAAACATCTACTTTCATAGGTATTAATCCTCACTGTTTTTGTTGTGCATTATGAGATTAGATCTGTTGTTAATGTATAAGTAACACTGGAATCAATTGGATTAGATACTGTGGGTAACGCTCATATCTCCAGCCATCCAACTTTTCATTTTTTTCATTGTGTCCTTCAGTGTTTAATGAGGTCTCTATATAAAGCAACAGTTACAGTTGTCACAAAGGTCAATGAGTCATCCACTATAGCACCAGAGGTCTTGCACCTAGGTTCCATATGTGCTGCTTTTTGCTTTATTGTCTCGCAGGCTCAGAGAGGCACCGCATCCTTGAGCCGCATTTGGCACTAAAGTCGCTCTGTTGCTTCCTTCTCTGCGTAAATCACATAGAGTGACTTTTCGACCTATCAATACATTTCTAAACAGCTCTTTCAAAAATATTTAAATATTTGGAACTGATTTCAAATATTTAAAACAGGGAAGCTAATAACTATGATTCTCATTCATGAATTGTCTTGCTCAGTGTTGTTGGATATGTGAAAATATGTAGGTTTTTATCATCTCTATTTTTGCGATGGCTGAACTACTAGGAAGAGATGCTGATGTTGTTCAGGTTTATTACGCCTCATGTCTTTGACTCTGAGCTTAGTGTCAGCCGCAACCTGCCCTGGGAGCAGATCATGTGTGAATTATATAATAAATATTGAATGAGCTGATATTGTGAAGGTGATGGGTGAAACAAAGAGCTATGGACCAACACAGAGGAGCGATAATAGCTCGAGCCCACATCAATCATCTACCCCGCTACTTCATGGGGCACATAACCTGACAAAGAGCATGATCGAAATTGGATATATGGCTCTGTCAGTCTCATGGCAGCAGGGAGAGGCTAATGCATGCAGGTTAAAGAGGCTCTGATCACACAAAGACAGGGGACTTTGACATATGACCAGTCTGAGGAGTCAGCATATTATCAGCACCTTTGTCTCATAAAGCCACATGAGGCACCTGCTGCTCTTTATTTACAGTTATTTTGTGGTCTGAGCAATGTCATATACATTCTGG
>VRLP01006678.1:0-26807 GCA_009660295.1 Lophius piscatorius | reverse complement strand
TAAAAAGGAAAGTTTTAAGTCCTTTTTTAAATGTGTCAGTCGTCTGTGGAGCCCTCAGATGGTCAGGGAGGGCATTCCACAGACGAGGGGCAGCAGAACAGAAGGTCCGATCACCCATGATGCTGAGATTAGTCCGGGGAAGGAGGAGGCGGTATGAGTGGGTAGAACGGAGAAATGTAAGATTTTTATTTTTTTTTATATTTAACACAACAACTCAACTTTTTTTTTGAAGTCTTTTAGTTTTAGGATGAGTCAACGTCACAGAGATAGTTTGAGCGGATTAACTCGTCTCTCACCAGCTGGACCACGGAGGGGCTCTTGCTTTCCGAGCTGCCGTCGTTCAGGTAGATCTCCCTGGTTTTGGAGATGGACGTGAGCTTGTAGAACTCCACCAGCTGGTTTAAGGAGGTGAACTTCTTGGACCACAGGAAGTACTGGCCTTTGCCGTCTCTCATCACCTTGAAATGTTGAACGTCGCTGTCGTGTCTGAGGGGAAGACAAAGCTGCTTCAGGACTCAAGAGTTTCATTCGCTGGATGTGAACAACCCGGTTCTCCTGGGTCGGGTTGTCCTCTGCTGGTCGGTGTCCGAAACTTCACCATCAGGGTCGAAAAGAAGGGAACAAGTCCCATCCTGGTAGACGTAAATAATCCTCGACAGCATTCGAGGGCGGAGAACCGGGTTCCTGAAAGACCTGGACTTAAACAGAACTATTTCTCACCGGTGGTCAAAGGTTCCTTCTTTTGTATAAAGATGGTAATTATTGGTTAACCAATGGTTAAATCACGCAAATAAGCGGAACTAATCTTTTAAGAGTCTTACCAAACACCAAATCTAAAAAAAAAAAGTTGAAATTATATAAATTGTGGTAATAATGTCAATTTATGTAATATCATAAACTGGTATTTTTGTTTAAACTGTAACTGGAGCTCACAGACGAGTTGTTTTATTTATAAGTCGTGGTTACCAGGTAGGAATACCTAGCTAAGAGTCATCAATAGCTGGTGGGAGTGGTTAGCTAAAACTATTGGCTAGCTAGTTGGAATGGATAGCTTAAAGTTGTCGCTAGCTTGGTGGAAAAGTTTGCTTATATTTGTGGCTAGCTTAGTGGAACAGTTATGTTTATGTTAGCTGGTGGGAATAGTTTGCTTAAAGTTGTGGCTAACTGGACAGAATGGTTTGCTTAAAATTGTGGCTAGTTTGGGGGAATAGTAAACTTAAAGTTGTCGGTAACTGTTGTGAATAGTTAGCTTAAAGTTGTGGCTAGCTGGTGGGAATAGTTCAATCTCTGAAACGATCAAGAGCGTAATGGTTAATCATTTTCCAAAATCTTTGTAAGCAAAGTTTCTTTTGATGCACTTATCGATTAATGAACCACTTCAGGGCATGATGTCATAACCTTCCGGAAGAGAGCCCGGAACATTCGTACTGAGAACACTGACTTGACGGAGATGGAGAAGTCTCCAGGGCTGCTCTGGCATCCTCGGATCACAAAGTGTCCGATGTCTTTGTTTCTCAGGAGCTCCTCTGCGATGCTGCGACTGGCGTTCTCCTGAAACCAACTGGACACAAACACAGGATATAATTCTGTGATCCCGGGCCCGATTCGTGCCAACCTTCACAGGACACCCGTGGGTGCCGCAGATTCCCTGAGCACCAATAAAAAATAAAATAATAACTATATTAAAACATGACCAAAAAGCAGCAATGTTATTTAAAAGTTATAGGTTCTGCTAAAAAAAGGCAAGTTTTAAATCCTTTTTTATATGTCTCAGTCGTCTGTGGAGCCCTGAGATGGTCAGGGAGGGCATTCCACAGGTGAGGGGCAGCAGAACAGACGGCCCGATCACCCATGGTGCTGAGCTTAGTCCGGGGAAGGAGGAGGCGGTATGAGTGGGTAGAACGGATGGATCAGTTACAGTTCATATGGTTTATTATCAGGAAGTGCGACTAAACCAAAGAAGGAAATAGAAACAAACATTGAAAAAATATGCACTGATCAGCCATAACATTATAACCACTGACGGGTGTCTTCGAAATAACATTGATTAGGTAGTTTCAATGTTATGGCTGATTGGTGTATGTGGCCCTTCTGATTTGTAGTCTTTCATCTGTAGTCCTGGTGTTTCTGCAGGGATATTAGGACCTTTTAATGGCTTGACACGGAGATTTATTTATTTTTACATGGATTTGTAAAAACGTCTCTCACCTCGGCGTCTGCATCTCCACGTAGTTCTGAGGCACGAATCCTTCCTGTCCGTTCATTTCCGCTTTATACCAATCATCCTGGGGACTTATTATCTATCAGGAAAATTGAAGGAACAAGGTGTCACACTCAGGTAAAACAGATCTCCAGGCCACGCCGAACAAATCTTACGATGAGGCGATGCCGACCTTCAGCGTTTCTCCTTTTCTGAAGCTCAGCTCGTCGTTCGCCGTCGCGGTAAAATCGTACTTTCCCCTGGCTTCCATCGAGACCGGCTGAGGAAATCGGGGAGATTCTAGCCAGCAAAGACCGAGCTACAAAGTGGTTGATCAGGGAATCCCAGTCAGTTTTATTTTTTTTCTACGGATGGAGAAAAGAACGTTAAAAAATAAAAAAAGAAGCAAAAAATTAGCCTAAAATTGGCCGTTTATCGGCGCAAGAAAATCTAAAAAGTTATGATTTCCTTCCAGATTGTGCGGATGCAAACTGCGTGCAAGAGAAGAAACTATCCCTCTGAGGGCGGGGAAAGTTCTCTCTGTATATATATATATCTACGTATATATATGTAGATAAATATCATTGTGCAGATGAGATCGCACGTTTTTCTGAGGGACGGTCACAAGATTATCTTTAGCAAGTCACGAAACAATTTTAAGTTTTTTAGGCGTAAATGATGACATTTCTAACTTTTTTTGATAAAACAAGCACAACGTACGGTTTGGAAATTTTTAGAAAAAAATTGAGGGCCACAAGATGTTTTCCGCACATAAATGATTAAATCCTTTTAACGTTTTAAGTAAATAAAAACAAAATGAGTTTGTTTGTTTCTTGAGTAGATTTTTTTTAATTTTTTTTTTAATTAATGTGCATATGATGAAATAACATTAAATGTACCATATGAGTCAAGTTACATGGTTCTGGTCCGTAAGTCTTTACATGCTGTAATATGACAACAACAACAAAAAAATAAAAATAAAAATAAAAATCTCGCTTTTGAAATTTTTCTCTATTTTTTTTCAAAATAGTCTGGAGTGAAATTTTTCTCCCCGTTCTAAGATCCCGGTTACCTGGTTGTAAATTTTTTGTATTTCTTTTTGTGCTTCTGAAGCATAAAGGAACTGATTCATTTGCAATCTATTTCTCGATGAGGAAGAGGCGAAGAAGGCCGTTCCTCACAAGCTGCCGTTAACCTTGTAGGGAAAAAAAAAAAAAATCTTCAGTTTCCTTATTTTCTGAAACTGATTCAGAATTAAACTCATCATCAACGGCAGAATTTTGGGTTCCCATGACGGCCGTTACTGTATCTGGAGTGTTAGGTTTGGTCGATTTCGCACAGATGTGAGTAAAACCTCCGTGACCGCAAAGTGGAGGAAGTGGTGAGTTATCACTCATGCAGCAGGAGAGCGCTCTGCAAACTTTCTACTTCCAGCGCCGCAGCAGCCTATGTAGACGTCTCTACTGGATGTGAAGTCATCGTCTGCTCAGCGCTGAAACGGCGGGTTGCATCCAGGAAAGGATTCGTCCCCCTGAACGTAACATCTAGATGTTCGACGCTTAGCAGCCAGTAGCTTCCAATAACCGGAGATACGTCTCCTAAACTTTTCCCACCGAGCTGGTTCCAGGGCTAGTTCGGAGCCAAAGCCTGACTTAGCACCAGTTCCTTTTGCTTTTCCACAGCCTGAAGCACCAGCTCCTGGCTCTCAAAACTGGTGCCAGACGAGCACCAACTTTTTTTCTGGTCTAGAACCAAGAACCGATTACGTTCTGAGGTGTCGTAATGGCGTGGCTCTGACAACCTCTGTGACGGTCCACCAACTCTGTGAAGGTCAACCACCTCTGTGAAGGTCCACCACCTCTGTGAAGGTCAACCACCTCTGTAAAGGTCAACCACCTCTGTGAAGGTCACCACCTCTGTGACGGTCCACCAACTCTGTGAAGGTCAACCACCTCTGTGAAGGTCAACCACATCTGTGAAGGTCACCACCTCTGTGACGGTCACCACCTCTGTGACGGTCCACCACCTCTGTGAAGGTCCACTATCGTTCCAAGTCTGCTCCATCTATGGAGAATGTCTCTCACAGTGGATCCGTGGAGTGTCCAGAACTTAAGACAAATCTTTGGAACTCGTTCCAAGACTCCGGAGTGTCAACTTCCTGCTTCTGAAGACCCTCCATTGAAATGATGAGGGGATCCAATAGGGCTGATGGTGATCCGGTCTGGGTTGGTCCAGTCCAGTGGTCATCCATAATGTATTTAAATGGGATTAGAGGGAATTCATGCTGAGAGCTGGACGTACGAGCGCAGACGCAGACACAGACGCAGACAGAGACGCAGACAGAGACGCAGATGTTTCACCCATAAAACGACAGTGGAGAATTCTGAATGGCTAAAACAAATCTCACGTACGTGAGGTCAAGGAGGGGAAGCCGGTTACGTCACCGCGCCGGACTCTTTGAACGTGTCGACCACACAGAATATTTTTATTTAACTACTTCATGAAAATGGAAATAGAGCTGCAGCGCCACGAAGAGAAGGTCTGATTTTGAAGCGCCCAAATCACTTAAAGACAGACAGTTTTAAGGGGTTAAACTATATTATTATTATTATTATTATACTATATTCGTAGTCATTATTTTATGATCGATTAAACAGTGACACTGATGTCATAGATTTTTTGTTTTTTTAAGCCGGTCGTCTCCTGCGCCTTACACTTCAGCGTCTCTGTTCAGCCCACTGAGCCCCCAGCTATTGCAAATCCTGGAAGTGTAAAGTTAAGTTAATAAGTTTGATTTAGAGTAAGACTTGATTGAAGTACTGGGGTGAGATGGACCTCGGAGGAGTTTGTTTGATTTTTTGTCAGCAGTATGACGTGAAAGATTTCGAGACAAATTTCCATGAGACCTTGTAGAAGGATGGACTAGAGGACTTTATTGAAATTAAATGTCTTTGTGGATCCATATGAAAGGGAGAGATCTGGGATTTTGTTTTTCTCTACTTCACTTAACTTTCTCGAGACTCAAGAATCGCATATCAACAATTTTCTTTATCTACGTAAAAACCACAAAACCAATTTCCACAAAACTCCTTGCAGAGCTTACGTTAAACCGACAAGTAAGACTCTTCATCCTTGGCAAAACGATGTGCTCTACTTAAATAAAATTCACTCAAATCACAATTTCCCAAATCCCACAATTAGTTATCTTGTGGGACTTGGGAAATTGTGATTTGAGTGAATTTTATTAAGTGCACCGCAACGGGAAAATATCCGACACGGACGCTTATTATATCTCTAGTAACTAATTGACTAATTTATTAAATGACTTCTGAAACTTATCTGGGCTTCTACCTAGTTTTTCAAATTTTCGACTGTGCAAGATGCTAGATTTTAATGTAAATATTGATTAATGGCAAAGCCAAAGGTCGTAGTATGTGGAAATCTGCCCCTAGTGGACACAGGAGGTATTTGGCGGAATTGTACTGTTACTGTCGTAACATGATTTTACAGCCTTTTTTTTTTACATCCAAAAATCCGATGAGGATGTAAATATTTATACCTGTCCAGTGACACCAACGTTACACAAATGTACCTGATGGCTGTGAAGTTATTTGAAGTTTATTTTGGACAGCCTATGTAAGTCAGACGAGGCTCAACTTTAGATAACCATTAAGTGTTGAGAGTTTCTGTTGTACTATTCTCAATTTGTGTCTGATGTTCAAAAAAAAAAAACAGTTCAAAAGTTTAAGAACAGTGTTTTAGTTGTTAACAAAATGTGTAACTGTCAAAATAATTTATTTTTTTAACCTTGTTATGACCTTATGGCTTATGCCAGTCATCCAATCCCTCTGTGCCGATCTGTGTTTTCTGCCGCCTCAGGGTGCAGAAGGGATGAGGAGGATGTTGAAACATGTGGTCATATCTTCATCACAAGATTTTGACCTTTAACGCTGGTGTCTGACCTCTCCCATACAAATTATGAACATTTTCAGAATCGATGAATTTTTCTCAAGGTGGTTTTCAAACACAGATATTCTGAAAAAACCCAACACAACATATCAACCAAATGAATTCGCCATGCTCGGTGTCACACGAACAAAAGCGTTGAATCATCTGCCCAGAATAAAAAAATGTAACTGAGGAAAGACAGAACCAAAAACAGGATCCAGGAAATAACTGTTCACAAGTTTCACAGGGGTGAATCAGCTGGTGGCTCACTAAGCATAACTGAAAATGCAAATTATTATATGTTTAACCTTTTTACACCCTAGCAAAAGTTGAGCTTCACCTGAACTACACACCCAAGATAAATGGAGAAAGAGCTCCACCACTATCAGGTGTACTCAGGCGCAGTCTTTGTGCGTTTGCAGAGGGTGCTGCTGCACCTTCACGCAATTTATTTAAGTTTTTTTTTTTACAGTTTTTTACCCTAAATGTTACTGTTATCAATGTGTGAGAAGTAAAACGGATCACATTTACGAGAAATCAACATCATTACCCTTACCTTTCCTTCTCTCTGGGCTTTAGATGTTTATTCTAAGGCTGATCTCTTCTCCACACAGCGGAAACAGCAGCATTGTTGTAACTTTAAGTCCGGAAATGGTTCCGTTAACTAATAAAAGTTTTTATTATCTATAACCGATGCTATTCACTGGAAGGCCAAGACTGAAGACAAAACGATCCGTGTGACTTTGGTCTCCGTTAATTCACCGAGTCCCCCCCTCTCTTCAAAGTGAAGGCTGCGGGGTGGGAAAAACTGCACTTCCGTCTGCATTTCAAAATAAAACTCCTCACGGTGAAGCGTCATGTTGTCATTAGCGCCTTTAGAGAGAATGTCAGCGCGGAGAAAACCACTTTATCAGAATGGATTCATCGGCGAAGGTTTGAGTGGGAAGAGAATAAATATATATATAAATATATTAAGAAATAAATGAATTCAATCCATGGCTATAATTATTAAAAAACATTTAAAAAGATTGTTGATACAAATAAAAGGGTCATCATGTGCCAAAAGCTGGATTTTGATGGAGAGTATCGAATATTTTACATTCAGTTTTGATCAATCAGTGAACACACCATTCACAAAGTTGTGCAACTATCATTCACATTTTTCTTTTATTGATATTTTATTTTGTAGAAACTCTGGTCGGTTTCCTGTGTCGTTTTGTCTCCGTGTGGTTAAGTTAACGCGGCTTCCTCTCCCTCCCTTGTATTTCACCACCATTCTTCCTCATTTGTGAAGAATCATTCAGGGTGAGGTCGAAATACAATCTTGCACTTCTGCAAAAAGTGTCTTGGCTGCACGATAAAAATGAAACCAAAATCCTAATTAGCTTCATAAACATCATACACTTCAAAGAGATTTTTATTCTCTAGTCAATACAAAAATGTTCTAAATGTGACAAAAAAACTGTCTTTTAGCAGCTTTTATTTGGCCTGATCGCCTCTTTTTGTGACAAAATCAGTCAAACTTATGAATAAGGCAAGTTTGAATCAAACTTTGAGCTTTTTCTAAACACTGCAGTTACTAATGGTGATCCTGTCATATATATATATATATTTAAAAAAAATACATATTTGTTTAAAACGTGTTTCCAGGTGTTACATTTGACAGAGAATGAAATAAAGATGAATGTTTATTCCAACAGATGGCGATAGAAGGGTCACCAGCATGGAATATTCCCCCTGTGGGGTCTGGATGCTGGTGGCGGCGGCTGATGAATCTGCCGAGACTGATGAATGTGTGAACTAGATAAATGAAATGAGATTCAATATTTTAATAGACAGCAGTAAGACGATTGGCGATGAACGATGAAGGTGTGTCCCCATGATATTTGATGATGAGCACACCTGGTATGAATTGACAAACCTGACCAATCAATAGGAAGGATGCAATCATTAAAATTAGTCTGTGGCCGAGTGAAGGTTGTTTTAGGAATAATACAACTAAGACTAAAAGGTCAGTAAAACTCTGAAGATGCCGAAGTTCACTGTGTCGCAGAAGCAGGCCGTCTGCAGGAATGCTCTGTGTCTGACCTACTTTGATGTCTCCAAACCGCTCACTGTGCACCTCAGCAGCAGTTGGAGCGCTCTCACATCCGCCCCCCCCCTCACCTGGCTCCCCACACACCACAAAGAAAGAAACTACACACTCTGAGTGTGTACGTGAGAGTGTCTGCGTGAAGACTCGCTGCAGGAGCCGGCCAACGGTTCAAGAATAAACATCGCAACGGTCGGAAGTCGATGTGAAACGTATTAAGTTGCATGATTAAAAGGATTATTAACGTGTTTGCATGTAATCCCAGGATGCAACTATCAGTGTTGAGGAGACGTTAATGACATGTTAATAAACTAGTAGTTTGATTACACGTTGCAGCAACTTTCAGGGTTTTCACTTCCTTACTTTAATCAACTAATTAAAGTAAGTTTCTGCCATTTTTGATATGGTTACATACTTATACACTATGTAGCAATTTTCTGCTGTGTGTTTGTTTGAAAAGTTGCAGAATAGATGAACTGAAAAAGCCTCTTGAACCCCTTTTTCACCAAAAAGACACTAGTGCTAGTTCGGAGACTTCAAACAGAAGTCCAGCTGCTTTGGATTCAACCCACTAGGATGTTTAAATAAAGTTGAGTTTTGTTGAAATCACAATTAATTTTTTCATAGTTGTGGAGGACGGCTCATGTGTCATGTGACATGCTGAAGAATCTGCCCAAGAAAGCAACATTATTATTATTCTCATTATTATTGTTATTATTATTATTAGAATTATCATATCCTTTACATAAGATCTCTCTCCTCACTCACCAGTGCATCCATGGTAACGCACCCCCCTACCTAAAAGAACTACTCACCCCACTGACCTCAACACCATCCCTCCGTTCTACCCGCTCATACCGCCTCCTCCTTCCCCGGACTAAGCTCAGCACCATGGGTGATCGGGCCTTCTGTTCTGCTGCCCCTCGTCTGTGGAATGCCCTCCCTGACCATCTCAGGGCTCCACAGACGACTGACACATTTAAAAAAAGGACTTAAAACTTTCCTTTTTAGCAGAACCTATAACTTTAATTAACATTCCTGCTTTTTGGTCATGTTTTCATATAGTTATTATTATATTTTTTATTGATGCTTTTATCTGCTTTTACCTTGTAGCACTTTGAGATTTGATCCAAATGTAAAGTGCGTTATGAATTAAATTTATTATTATTATTATTATTATTATTATTATTAAATGGTTATCTGATGAGTCGGGTCAAATTTTGGCATAACAACCGTTCCCAAAATCGATCCAGTCCTTCCTTGGACTAATAAATATGAAGCAGAAAAATCTGAAAATGATACATTTTCTCACTTTCTTGAGTTATCCTATTAACAAGGAGGATCTGTGGAGGCGACGGTGTTGAGGCTTTCCATATATCCCTGACTTTTCATGCGATAAAAATATCCTGTTGGGTTTTCTGTTGTTGTTATTATTTCCCTGAGTCATATTGCAACTCGGTGCTGGGTCTGGTCCACGACCCAGAAATAGATACTTTGCAGCCCAGACACACACACTTTTAATAACAGGAGTAGAAATAAATTGTTTTGTGAGGCTTTGTTGAAACAACTGGTGGTCTAGTATTTCTTTGGAGGGGGGTGATCTCTAACTAATGACATATCCTGCTAGTAGTTAAAACAGAACACTCAAAACATAGTAGACGGGTTGTCATAGCTAGTAAAGAATGTGTTCTATAACGTTACTTGTTTTCGTCCGACTGTCTCCAGAGGCCCAACTATATTTGACATGAGCAATAAACTAGCAGCCGCTCCAACCGGAGATAGAAAAAAAAATGTTATAAAAAAGTAAAGAAATATCGAATTAACTGCTGTACGAAGCTGAAAGTAGCTTTAGGCTTTTGTTCACAATCCGGCTTCCTATGGTTGGAATTACTGCTTTCCCCTCTGAGACTCACTGCCTGAGGCAGATCAGATCTCCAGGACACCATAATGGAGCACAATAGACACGATGCATCACTCTGAGCACCCAGTCCTCATTGCTACCCTGCAAACAGAGTCAGAGACACCTGTCGCTGAGGTCACCGTCCTGTGGCCGTAGCAACAGGTGTCTGGTTTGCCTCTTGAAAATCCTAATCCGAAAAAAAAGAACCAAACTCACTCCGGGTTTATGGGGACCCTGTTTTCCAGCAGATGCTGCGCCGCCAGTGGCGTCTTTTTCGTCCCAAATTCTCTGAATTCTCCGGCTGCCAGCAACACGAGTTTAAAATCTCTGCAGGCTCCTTTCCAGTAATTTCTTGCAAATTTAGCAAGGAGGTTCTAACCCTGTGGATAATTTATTATGTGCAGTAAAAAAAAAAGAGGGCAGTAATTTTAAAGATATAGTCAGCCATTTATCAAGGGCATGCTTAACTGCTCTGCCAGACCCTCCATTAATGTTCGCCCGAAGCTCAGTCCTGTCAAGAATTTTGTTGGATATTAAGCCTTAAATTGTTTAGGTTAGGGAACCCTGCTGAGGGTTATAATTACTAAGGCATCATCTCCATTGGAGGTAAGGGGGAAGTAACTTAAGGTTAAATGTTTTTCCACATGGCTGTGCTTCAAATAAAAGGCAGGGATCACGACTAAAAATAGCCTAAATATGTATCAGAGCTATTACAGATGAAGTTATTCAACTTTCACAGCATAGCTGAAGGGAATGCCTTCCAACAGCGTATAACAGAAGACAATCAGGCTCTTTCAAATGGAAATTCCTCTACCTTTCTTTGGGAATCATGTCTCCGCACCTCTATTCAACATTATCCACGAGTTAATGGGGGGATTTTGGCAGTTTTGCTCCACAGCTTCATGTTTAAACATAATCTAAAACACCGAGCTCAGCACATCCTAACATAAACAATCAAGGATAAAAACAGAACGGCAGCAACAAAAGCCAAGTTGTTCCCAGTGTTTGCATTCATTAATTGTTTCATATCAGGGAACTCATCATCACGGATATCAAATTCATCCCTCGAAAAAAAAGTGAAAGCTTTTGCTTGCGGAGAGGCTTCATTTGCAGCGGTGGATTATAACTTTGGAAAGCTAAAGCTTTCAGCAGTGAATGCTAATGGCATCCACAGTGTGTACAGTAAACAATGTGGAAAGCTCCCTATATTCCCCTTCATTTAAATGATCCAGAGGACCGGCTCCAGTCCTTCATTAGCCTCGTGCCGCTGTCGAGACCCTCATCCTAAACAAAAGCAAAGCTAACAGTCAGAAGTTTGTGAAGTTTGGAATAAAGGTCGCATTTATTCATAAAGGTCAAAATCATTTATCTGCTTCAAGGTGCTTTGTAAGGTCGTTGGTAGTAATGACTTCTTATAGCCAGAACTATCTGGGTTCAAATCCAGACCTGGGGTCTTCCTGTGTGAATTTTGCATAGATTCCCTCCAGGTCCCCCAACAAGAGGTAAGATAAAATATCTTATCTCGTATCTTAAATTGCACAAATGGTTATTTAAGGGAAATGATGGCACAGAGGGTTGTAGAGCAGCCTCGCATCGACAATGTTCTGCTTGGAAAATGTCTGCATGTTTTCCCATGTTTGTACGTGATTCAACCAGGTAGTCTGGGCTCCTCCCACAGTCCAAAAACATGCAATATAGGTGAAGTGGTGACTGTAAAACTGTGAATGACAGCATGTATGCTTGTCTGTCTCTATGTGCCGGCCCTATAATAAGCTGAAGGCTTGTTCAGATTGTTCCCTGCCTGGAATAGGCTTCGGTACTGCAAATCATACCAGGCCTAAGGGTATATCCCCATAAAGCCCCTGATCATTTGCGTTGTACAAGCTATTCCCCTGATTGAACTCCTCAAATTGAATGTGAAGTTATGTCTAAAAAAAGTGTTTTTTTGTGAAAAAGCTCCCCCAAATAAGTAAAATATGAACTTCTAGAGTAAAATATGATATTTACTAGATGATTTTCATTGGCCTGAAAAAGTTGAGAGGTAACTCTCAACCAAGTGTCGGAAATATTTGACCGACCTTTCCCGATATCAATCTCGTTCTTTCTCTCACTAGTGTTATGTATATTGTATCAAATTTGAAAATGGTCCGTGTAATAGTTTTTGTGTTATCACGTTAAAACAGAGGATTGTAGAGGAGGCAGCGGCGGACAATGTCCCCGACTTTTCGGATTTATAAAAATTGGATGGACGAGACTTTGGATTATCTACAACACCTTCTGTCCTAAGAATATTCAGGTAAGGAAATCGTCAGAGCAGTTAGTACGTGATTACAGTGCAACAACTTAATTGTGAAAATCATATAGCGGAACACGGAAGAGTCAGAAACACAGATTAAACTCTCACCAATAAAGACGTTAGCATCTGATCTGAAGCGCTGTCTGCTCACTAACAGGCAACGTATTACCTAATGAGACTTCAAGCAGCCGCAGGGCATCCCAACACCTTCATGTTCCCGGTGAGCCCAAATATCTCTGGGGCCTGTTCCATAAAGGATGCCAAGAAACGAATCCTTAATGGAGCATCTGACTAGAATTAACTGAACTAATCAGTCTGGGGTAAATCAGTTCCGTGAAGCTCAGTTCAAGCTCATCATCTCGGGCTTATTCTAGATTGGTTTCAGATAGTCCGGATAAGAGCGTGTGCATGTTATCCTCAACCAGCCTGAGAGGTTGAGCAATGGTCCAATCCATCCACCGTAACCAGCAATAGCTGCTGCAGGGTAGTGATGATGTCATCATTGAACCCATCAACTTTTTGTTTGTTTTCAAAGTCACTTTTTTTTTTATCACATATACAGCAATCTTTATGAGCTTAGTCATATTTACATTCATAGGAAATATATGTCAAATGAAACATCTGAATATTAAATATAAGTATAAATGTTACGTCCAGATGTCAAACTGTATTAATTTACATTAATAAAATGTAAATATTAAATCTTAAATGTGAGATCTAAATGTAAAAGTAAGCATTTAATCTGAATATTAAATCTAAATCTAAATGTTGAAAGAAAAGGTTTAGAACAAAACAAAATATTTAGCTGTAGAATGACAAAAGTGGGAGACTAATATAAAAGCTTAGAGCCATGGTAGATGAAGATGATGATGGTAGAAGTTGGTTTCTGAGTTGTTCTGGGCCTGGGCCTGATTTGGAGCCGATTCTTAGCTTTGCCACCGCAGAAGAAATTACCCTGGCCCCTAAAAACGGATGTTTAAGAGCAACCCAAACTTTATTCACTGATTACAACGGATACAGTGAAATTCAACAGATTCAAACATATCACTTACATTTAGGTATAATAATTAAACTGACATATACATTCAGATTTATATTTAATATTTATATGTAATATTTACATTTAGATTTCAAATTTAGATGTGACATTTATATTAGTATTTAATATTTAATCATTTTATTTAACGCATTTCCTACAAAAAGATAAATATGACTTCGTTCAAGTTGCTGTAAAAGTGATTTAAAAAAATGACTTTAATAATTTGACACGCATTTTAGATTTGGTTTCTAGCTAAATGTGCTTAAAAGTCGCTGTAGAACAAACTGGGTTCTGTTATACCGAGTGAGTCTTTAGCTCGTCTGTGGGTTTGAATATTCCTGCAGCCACTTTCTCAATTTTATTCTGAAGTTATAATGCCAAAGCTAAAATTCCCCACTCCTCAAAAGAATATTTTGAAACAGAAAATTGACTGTGCTTTGCTCAAGGTTGATCATTTTATCTAATGTATTCATCGAGCCCACCTTCTATGTCTGCCACTAGGGGGAGCTTTCCTTCCAAAATTTTTTAGGGCCTTATTTCCTAAACCATTTTTCCTATTTAGTCCAAATGTTGTGCGTTTGAATCTGCTTGATGAGATCGATCTTGTGTATATCCAAATCTGTCCTAATAATTCAAACATTAATGGCTAGGGGAATTTTCGAATAAAACTTCCTGACCGATTTAAACCAAATTGACCTCATGTGAACTGCTTACTTTGCAGCCTTATGTCCAATTATGTCCACTTTGGCTTATATTAATCTACAGGAGGATATCTAACTTGGTTTTTATTATTTCTCGATAATATTTAATATTTCACTCATAAGACGGAGCTTGATGAATAAAGTACAAATAAGATTATCATTATAATGAAAGCACAGTTTCTCATCATAACTTCTTTACCATAAGTGCAATTTGGTCTAAATTAAGTTAATTTCATTGAACACGAGGAAATCTGTCAAGTTTTATTACTGAGCTCAGAAAAGATAGTTAACTGTATTTTATTAATAGTTAGCTTTATACTTCATTGAGTCACTAACTTAAAGCATCCAAGCTGACATCATAGAAATAGTTGGGTTGAGTAACACTAATTTGAAGAGTTCAATTAGGCAAATCTTTTAAACCCAGTTTATCTTCTGGCCTAGGCTAGCTTCTCAGCATAGGTTTGCACAGTAACTGAGCATAAGCCATGATGAACACTGCTTTATCGAAAAAAAATGACATGAAAAGACATCAAACAAACCGAAATAAGCCCGGTTTATTTGACAGGCTTGCTTTATGGCGCAGGCCTCTGGTTTAGTTTTGTACGTGGGTCTTCTGAGATTAGCCCACTGGATGAAATTAGAGAAATACAAACAATGCGTCCTGGATCCATTTGGCCGAATAAATCTACAGACAGGATGTCGGTATCAGCAGTAAGAGGAATATATTGACATTACAGGGAGGCATCATTTCCCATCTTGTCTTTTACCAGCAGCATGTGTGTCACAGCATTCTAATGACTGAGCAGTTCTGTCAAAAATGGAGGGAAAAATTCAACCCAACAATACAGCGCCAAAAACGACATGCAGGCAGATGCTGGTAAATGATCTCGGTGGTACATCTGGTTTCATTTGGCGGTCCTGTTGTCCCAGTCAGCCAGTAATAGACCTCTCTGTCAACATCTTCTTACCAGCAAACCATATGAAAAAACAGACATTTGTCTTGTGGGAAGGGGTTTTAGGCAGGAAGTCAGGGAATACATGGCAGCGAATCATAAGTGGCAGTGAGGGGCCAGTCCACCAGTTACTTTGTAAAACTCTGCTGCTGCCGCCGCAATGTCAAGTGAAGGGAGCGAGTCGGAGGCGGAAGTCTTTTTTGAAGAAAACGTTTTCGTTAATCTAAAATGTCCAATTCCTCCTACTTTCCTGAAATGGGTTTTATAAAAAAAAGCTCTTCCCGTCCGTACAGTACCAGTCTGTGGTGGGATTCTTGGAGCAGCTTTTGCAAACCAGCAGTTCCCACCCACATGCACAAGGATCAACAAATAGATGACATTGTGAATGAATAAAGTATTTCAATAGATTTAAACAATCTGGTGATGCACAACATAATTACTGAGATAAATCAACTGCAACTTTGCTTTTTTTTGTCCTTTGTTATTACAAAAATGTGTTGTTAATTAGACCTGTATTTGCCCCTGCGTGCAAATCTGTTTCCACTGTGTTCAAAGGACCAGCAGTATGGGCAAACATGACAGACTGGCACCGAGCTCACAAACCTGCTGTGAGGAGCTGATCCTGGAAAACGCATATATTACCTTATTCTAATGACTAGCAAACACAGGGCTAATGTTTGTTATATTACATCTATATATATTCCGAAAATAGTATGAGTTCATGAATACTGATGCATTCGGAGCTGAGGTATCGAGAGGAAGAGCATGGGAGAAACAGAGTCGGTAGGGATGTGTAACAAAATAAGGTCGTTATTGTACACTTGTGGTTGACAGCTAGATTGACAGCAAAGATTTCATACATCATGACATGAAGGCATGATCCTCTGCTGAATAACAATAATTTACAGTGTTATATTTAGAGAATGTTTTTTTGTGTCTAGCAGCTTCCTGATCACATTATGAAGTTATGTGGTGGCCTAATAAATGCACTAGATATGATAGAGTGAAATCGACTTTGTTACAGCGAGGTCCATGACCAAATGCATTTATCTGTCTTATGCCCCAAAAAAGGTGTAGCAATCCTTTAACACAGTTATTCCCCACTGAAGTGGTAACAAGTCAGTGTTTCTAGGTTCAAGGTTATCCGGGGGAAATTGCACGCCAAATCAAATGAACACGAAACAGATTTCTGAACCAGATTCGGTCGGGGCTCTGGTAAATAAATACTGTCACAGGTAGTGTTAGCGAGCGGGGTACGGCTTATAACGGGTTCTGGTGATAACGAGAAGATAACAGATGCTCCGCTTTGGTGACCGAAATTGGGAACAGCTGAAAGATACACAAGATTCCACATTAAAGGGAAAAAACGTGACAAGTTATTTTGAGTTAAATGTCAATATTAAGTGTCCTATTGTCACTTAATCGCAACTTTTCAGTTATCTGACAAGTTGCGAGATGACAAGCTGCCCAGAAGGTTAGCTATATTGGGGGTTTATTTGCTTGGCTGAATGAACTAGGGGTGCATGAGTCCGTGTACTCCTGGTGCCGGTTCCTTCTAAGACCTGTTCCTGTAAAAACCTGTATCCCCGAGCAGCCCCAAATCTCCTGTGTTGTACAAGAAATCCCCCAAGTAGTAATGTTTCAAAAACATTTTTTTTCGTAATAAAAGCTCCCCCTATTAAATAAATTCTAAACTATTGCACCAAAATATGATTTATGCATGATAGAGCTCCTTGAATCGATTCATATGCACCAAATTTGGACTAAATCGAAACCAATGGTTGTGAAATTATGTCCCAAAAACTTTTGGAGATAGAGTTCCCCCTAGTGACATAGAAATAAAGAAATAATTTTAAAAAAAAGTTCTTCCACGCACTACGGTGGGAGGAGGTATAAAATTTGAAGATGATCCATGAGATGAAAGTTATTGCGTCAATGCAATGTATCCTCAGCGATGACGTTTCTATAATATCCCCGACTTTTCATCTATATAATTAACTGGTAGCTGCAGGGTGTCTCGGCGATATTCATGGTGTGTGACTAAACTGAAGCTTTGATTAAAAAAAATGAACCAGAAAAATTCAAGTTTTCCCATCATTCCACGACTGTGTATGCACATAAACTCAGATTTGCAGTGGGTGTCAAATGCGCCGTAAAGCAACAACTCTGTGAGCCAACGGTGACATTATGCAGCTACTTCTTAGAAACAGACACAGATAACTAAATTCCGTATCTTTTTTTGTGATGGTAGCCCCTTCTAGCAGAGCAAAGTCCGACAACCTGACTGAAATAATGAATGATGCAGTCACATTGTGAACTTTGTTAAAAAAGAAAAGAAAAAGCAAAGCAATTACAAGCCAGACAAATCGCAGGAACGAACCGCGTGTGGAAAATGATGTCAGACTTGTAAGACTGAATCTGTGTCCAATACAACCTTACAACATTATATGAGACCATTCAAGCGCATCCCACTCATTAGGCTGAAGTGAGTTGTGGCATCATGGGTTTACCTCAGTATGCCCACTTTAGACCTTGCAAGCGAACGTCCAGTTGTTTGTATGCAGTGGAAAAAATAACGAAAAGTTTGAAATCCTAATATAAAGTAGAAACAATTTGATGTGGATGTTATATACTGAACTGAAGATCCATCTGTCCAACTTCTACCACTTATCATGTCAGGTGACAGTGACAGCAGGTCAAGCATGGTTCTCCAGATGTCCCATGCTTTCTCTCTCATTGTGGTGGAACCCACAGCACCACCAAGTCAGATGATTTATGTAATCCCTCCAGCGAGTTCTGGAGGTTTCTTCCAGGTTTGACTTGCCTGAAAAGCCCCTAAAGAGAAGCACTCTGGGGACATCCTAATCAGATGCAAGAACCACTCTAACTCGATCCTTTCAAAGTAAAAGTGCAGCAGCTGTTCCCTCCGGATGTCTCAGCTCCTCCTTTTAAGTCTGAGACCAGAAACTCCACAAGGAAACCCACTTCAGCCATAACACTTCAGGTTACGCCGCCGCTTATCTCTCTCTTTACCAAGACAAACCAATACAACGCCTGCATTTCTGCTGATGCCAGACCTGTCCATCTCAAGATCCATACACCTAAATTCCTATTTCCTCCGTCTGTGGAACATAATCAAATTTCAATCATTGAAGCCGGAGATCGAAGAAAGGATGAATGATTTATTACAACAGACGATGTGGGAAAATGAGTCTACTAGAAAGTCTTTGGGGGGATTTGGATCGAACGCTCCCTGCAAGAAGCAGCAGCTAGGAAAACTCCCCCTTTAGAGTCTAGACACTTGAAGTGGTGGCTGATGACTCTGCTGTGGCTGATGAATGAGGAGGCTGATGGATCTGCGAGGACTAGGCAGGGATGGGAGGTGGTAGGTGTGGGAACCAGCAGCATGAAAGAACTAGAAGAATGGAGAGATTCGTATTTAAAAACAGCAGCTGATGGTATAGCTGATGGGCTATACAAGCAGGTGTGACATGGTGATCGGATGGATGAAGCTACCTGAATGAATGCAGCTGATATGAAGTGATGCCTCAGACTGGGAGGGGTTATTGAAGCTGAACATGAATGAAAGGTGAGGATGTTAGAGTGGTGTGAGCAGAAACTGTGGCCTGAGTGTGCAAGAGGATAGTCCTTCTTATTGAACTTCCGTTATATTTCCAAAGTAAATAGGGCTGGGGTTACGATGGAGGATGTAGAGCATTCAAGTAGGACTACATGACTGTTGAATGTTTGAGAACCACGGCGCTATTCTTACAGGAAATACCTCGACACAAACCAGCTAAATGTCAACATGTCTGCTACTGTCGGCTTCTTGTTGCCCATAAACTTGTCGCCCAACTGGTCGTTTCATCTTTAACCCACTTTAATGTTTTAAATCTGGTTTGTGGTCCCAAGAATCCGGTTAACAAGCTCAACAAAACATTTCAGAACCTTTCAAGCAAAAATCATCTACTTTGTCAGTGGATGTAAATCTTAAATGTCTCGCTGCTCACTCTTCTCCTTGGCACAAGCAAGCAATTTATTTGAGTGTCAGCCTCAATGAGAGGTTTTGAGATTTCTCCCTGTGGTGTGGTGTGCTGTCGCTGACGCCGAGGATTGTGAAAGCATCACAAACCAACAGAGAGGAGCAGAACCAAAGTGGTACCTAAAGAACGTATGAGGGGTTCACCACAACTGTGAATTACAGCCTCTTCCCACTTCTTTCGGCTCCTGTTTGATAACCCTCCTTTGAAGTGGTGCTGTTTTTAAATCTCCCTGGTGTACGGCACATAGCTGTTCAGACTTAATTGCAAGCACCCAAAGGAAGACAGTTCAGAGTCATTTTTGTGTGTGTGAGCGGGTATTTCCGGTGAACCGAAAAAGGATTAAAAGGATATGTCTGGTAGATCGGTTTACTAATGGATCCTTACTGGGAATTAGATTTTATAGGAATAACTGGACTATTTGATGCAAATAACTGTGCAGGAAACATTCAGATGGAACTACAGAGAGCTTCATCTAGACACGTCACCGGATCCTTTTCATGTAATGCATATGATTCATCGGGGCTGAATGAGATATCTGCTCATTTGCATATAAATGTGATACATCCAAAATGCATCTCTTGATCTGAAAAGCTGGGTTTTTCATAAAATTTAAAAAAGTCCCCCCTAGTGACTAAATTATGAACTACTAGAGTAAAATATTATATAGACTGTTTTGTCCAAAAACGTTTGGACATACAGCTCCCATTGTGTCGGGATATAACTGAGCATTCACAAATCTATCCAGTTCTTCCTCACACAAAGTGCTATGTCGATACACAATTTTTAACTTTTAATAGTTTTTGAGTTATTGCTCTAGTACAACGGATCCGTGGCGGCAGATATTGTTGAATTTTTGTCAGGGAAGGCGTCAATCTTAATATCAGTGTTAAAAAAAAAAGTCTCCGATTCCAGCAAATGCAAAGCCCCCCACACAAAGAAGGGGTGGTCTGTGACTCGCTCCAGTCAAATCAAATTGTTCAGCTGTCACTTTAAGAATCCCCACCGTGAGTGTTCACGCATTATTTGTATGTACAATGAGTTTTGTGCTGTTCAATCAATGTAGCGAGCCCAGCAGCCAGATGAACATCTCTCCACAGTCGCCTCCCATACCGCTGGAGACGTTCTGCAGCATCAATGGAAGACGAGCCAAAGAGCCATATTGTGCCACGTAATTGAAATCATTGTCTCCAGCTCTTTTAGACACAAAAGAAATTGTATTTGGACCCACTGGGACAATTTAGACAGAGATAACCGAAATGAGTTTCCAGTGATGTAAATAGACTTTGCTTTGTCTCATATTTGAAAGAATGGACCTGTTGATAACCGTTGGGTTTCAGTTATGGGGTAAAATTTTAAAGCAATAGTTTGATATCTTGACAAATCTTAAATTGTGTATGTAGAAGGGTATATGTGTGTGTGTGTGTGTGTGTGTGTGTGCAAACGCTCTATCATAATATTCAGTGCAAACACACATTTCTGTTTCATAACTATTTAGAGATTGGTGCCGGAAACGGCCTGAATGCATGATTATACGATCCGGGGTGGAATCATGGACTTTACACTTGCAGCCTATGGCAACTAGATCATTTGCATGAAAGTAGACGATTATTTACTGTTAACTAAAGTGTTTTGCTCTATTCTTTTTATTATTCTTGGAAAATGGATTTTGGAGTGACGATGATATGATACGATACAAAGTATGATATGTCAAAAATGATCATATCACATCATATATATATGTTTATATATATAACTATGATCATATTAATGTGATGTGATATATTTTTATATCTTTTTATATTGATATCTGATATGGTAGTTCATATATGATACTTTACATGAGATGAAATTAGACGATATTACATAATCATAGATGAGATATGATGTCATGTGATAAATATGATATAAACATATGATATATATAATACTTATTTGATATGATACTTCATATATGTAGTATATATTCATATATGCCATGATATCATCCATGAAATATGAGACGATACATGAGATGAGGTGAGATGATACATCACATGATGATGATGATGATATATAGAATGATATATGACCGATAAGATATGATATGACACAAATATATGATATATAATATCATAGATGACGTATGAGATATGATTTAATACAGCTTATGATATTATACATGTACATGTTATGATGTTATACATGATACATGAGATATGAGACGAATGCATGAGGTGAGGTGAGATTATATATCACCTATGAGATATAATATTTGTTATATGTTATGATATTATACACAATATATGAGAAATGAGGTATAATATGATTGATCATTAATGATACATGGCATGAGTTACAAAATTATATGATATTATAAAGATAATTCATGGTTTGATATAATAATATTAGGATATATATCATAAATACACAAGATATACAAGATTTTAGACACAATATGATGATTATATACAGTATATTATATCATATATATGATATATGATATTATATATGACATATTAGGTGTAATATAATAGATGATAAATGATATAGGATATGATATCATTTACAATATGATAATAGACACTCTTTATATGATGGATATATTATGATAAACATTATATAATACGATGATGACGACGACGATGATGATGATGATGATGATATGAAAGAGGTTATGAAATCATTAGCAATATGATAATTGACACGCTTTATATGATGGATATATTATGATATACATTATATAATAATATGAGGATGAGGATGATGAGGTTGATGATGATGTGAGAGAGGATATGAAATCATTAACAATATGATATAATAGATAATATACATGTTTGATTATAATGATACATGACATATACAGTCTGATATAATAGATATTAAATACGATACATGAGATTTATTTGATCTGGTATGTGATATGATATGATACATTTTGAGGTGTGATATAATGTGATATGATGCTCTTGGACTTCTCTCCTCATCCTTTTAGCTTTGGTTTCCTGTATGTGCCAGTATCAAGTCAAAGAATCTACTTCTTCTTCTGTCATTTTTGGTGTTATCTGTGTTTTTCTCAAAGCAGGGCATCCATTCTGGACACCGCTGAGAAAATCTTTCTTTAGTGATGGAATCAGCTTATTTGGAGAAACTCGCCTCTCATAGTCCAGATTATATCTCCTACCGGCTTGCACACAAAAGGAAGCAATGCTTTTATCTCCCCACACACCTCCCATCCCTCCCCCCATTTTCCAGAGAACACAATAGTCTGAATTCCCATCCTCTTAACAAGAGTGAACTGAAGCTCAGGCTGCAATATCAAACCGGCAGCTCTCACTCACAACTCAGGTTGCCATGGCGATAATGTTGGATCCATAGCCTCCTCTTCGCCACGTCGGTAATTCGGTTATTTTAGCGTGAGAGATGGACCCCATCAGCAATACAGCCGAGCGGCAAAGCCAACAATGAAACGGGGAATTAAATTCTAATGATGAATGTACTCTCCCACCGCATTCAGCGTGATTGAAAGATACAGCGAGAGTGAGGAAGTGTAAAAGGAGGAGATGAGGGAAAAAACAAATTCAGACAACTCCATAATTCATCTTCATCCCCTCTCGTTCTCTGCTCTCATGCTACGTTCGCTGCAAGAACTAAATCAAACATCCTCGTCTCAAAAAGTAAACAGCCGCTTTTGTTTGAATCTGACAGCAAAGTGAAACTCTTTGTTTTACTATATTTTATTTTCTCAATATATACCTTCTTTTTTTTGAGTGGCTGCCATGACAACAGAAGAAGAAGATGATAACGGACTGAGAGGGACGTATGTTTCTTTGACCTGGGGAATCATGTTTTTGATCAAAAGCAATTATCACATAGTGTTAAGTGCAATTAATTTGAGCCAATTATAACTAATTACAGACCTGCAATTAGTTTTGTAAAGACTGAGATGGTTGTAAACACCGACTGGTAAACAAACACATTCAGAACATTTGTTCTAAAAGTGTCTCTGAAGAGGGAGTAAACCCACACTGCTATCAATAGTAATATTTTTTTTGATAAAACATTCACAAATAAAATCCCTTGATCAGTTTCTTTGGTCATGCTTTTGAGCTTTAATTATTTTTTTATTATATCCCCTAAAAGTTTGGGATTTCATGGAATTTCCATCGCCGCCGCTGAATATACCTTGTGTAAACGCCATAACTCAAAAACTGCCGCATGGATCGTTTTCAAATTGTATGCCCTCGATGAAGAACTGAATTGATTTTGGGAAAGGTAGGTTATATGTTTCCAACACTAGGGGGAGCTTTATCTCCAAACATTATATGCCCATTTTTTTGTAACCATTGGAGCGATTTAGTCCATATTTGTTGCAAATGACTCAACTCAAGGTGATCTATCCTGCATATATCATGTTTTACCCTAACAGCTCATATTTTGCTCACTAGGGGGAGCCCTTTTACAAAAAAACACTGTTTTTGTGTCATCATTTCTCAACCACTGGTTAAACTTTGTGCATAAGAATCGACTCGTGGAGTTTTACCCTGTATTTATCACATTTACTCTAATAGTTCATATTTCACTCACTACATGGGCTCTGTTTCCGAAAAAACATAACTTCACATTTCAGTTGAGAGGTTCAATCAGGGGAATTGCTTTCACAACGCAGGAGGTTGGGGGACTTTTTCAGGGATGAACCCTTGCTGTCGGGGGGATGAGAGCGTAGGCCTAGTTTACTAGAACAAAGAGAAACCCCTTCAACTGATTTCAGAGTTCATGGTGAAATTAAACTCCTTCAAATTATGAAGTTATTGTTTTAAATGCTTTATTTAACTCTGTTACATGCGTAAAATATGTGGATATCAAAATGTATCTCTTCCCTCTTCGTCTAAAAGAGAAATATTACTCATGACTCAATTCAGACTTACATACATGAATCCAATCACAAGGGATTTTGGGGTGGGTTGGGGGGAGAGGGGGTGGTTAAACCACTCATCATAGGAGCTTGTGGGCGACAGAGATGTAAGAGGTGTGTGTCTGGATGTCCAATCGAATCCCACTTTCAGAGTTCTACAGAAGCTAAACCCGGATCCCATATTTTGTTTTCCCTGCATAAACGTGTCACACAACAAAGACGAGGCCTTTCTCAACAATAACATTCCACATTCCACACAATGGTCACGAATGAACGGACAGTCCCGCTTAGTTTTTGATGGAGCGATATTTCATCACTTACAAGAGCACGCCGATGTTAACTTTTAAACTGCATATTCTCCTGGGCGCCGCGCCAGCTGGGATGAAAAGACCCGGCAAAGCAGCATATGCTCGGTAAAATAAGGAATGCTCATAAATGTTGTTTATCAGTGGGGAAAACTTCAATTTAAAATAAACCCAGTAGCTTCTGCATCCGTTGAACACTGAATGGCTGCCCAGGAGATGCATGTGCTCAAAGAGTGCATATCCCCTCCCCCCCCTCCCTCCCCCCCCCCCCCCCCCCCCCCCCCCCCCCCCCCCCCCTCTCCACCTCCCCATCTCCACCTAGTCCTCGCACATCCATCAGCCGCATCATTCATCAGCCTCAGCAGAGTCATCAGCCGCCACCACCAGTATCCAGACTCTCCTTGAAGAGTCTGAGTCTTTAATGCTAAATAATATATATTAAGCATGTCTCCTGCTATGAGAATGACATCCATTTGTTAAAATTAAGGATCTCCTCAAGGAAAATGGGGGCCACTCATTTGGCTGTCAATGCCACCACAATGTGGAACAAATAATATATTACAGATTAAGCTTCAACCTAGAGCTATACAGAATAAATAACTGAATATAATTTCTAAAACAAGTCTATGTAAAGAAACCTCAAATGATTACATCTTTTTGACCCTCGAAGGACACCATAGATTCTGAGATAGAGAGGTGGAATACAGTTTGGATCGTCACCTCTAAATGCCACTCAATTTTACGCACTACACCTTTAGCGTAACGCTGAGAGGAGCCGTTCTGATGGCCTCGTGTTTTGCTGGAAGATAGATCAGGGATTTGTTGAATTCAAAGGTCTGTTGGGCCTTTGTGGAGGCTTCCACTCTATTGAAAGAATTTCTATCTTTTCTTTTTTTTATTGACCAAGGTCCTTGAAATCAAAAATTAAAAGCCATGAATGAATGCTTCCGTGCGCCCTTGGTCTTGGGAGACTTCGCTCTCACAAAGGCCAGTGATGACGCTTGAAGATGAAGCACACTTGATACTGGCCCCCTGCTGCATTCTGCAATGGCTGTGTGAAGGAGGCGATGGCGGCGGGCTCCTGCTCCCTGGGTGCG
This sequence comes from Lophius piscatorius, assembly GCA_009660295.1. Taxonomy (NCBI): domain Eukaryota; kingdom Metazoa; phylum Chordata; class Actinopteri; order Lophiiformes; family Lophiidae; genus Lophius; species Lophius piscatorius. The sequence goes on along the minus strand of VRLP01006678.1, from coordinate 1,342 downwards.
CTTAAATCATCCGGCCTGATAAAGACAGTGGATGGATGGAGCCTCATTGGAATTTTAAAACTGCAAGCTCCACAACCATAAACAAGGGGAATGTTACTTTTAGAGGTGGCAGTGGACACATAGCATGAGCTATTACTCTAAGGTACTGCTAACTGGCCAGGAGCCCGGTTCCTCCTCAATTATGTTCAACCCCAGCTCCCAAACGGGAACCAGCAAAGAACATTTCACTGCATGAAGGCTAACAATATACCACATGCGTACATGCCTACTTATAAAGTTGGTTGTTGGCTGGCGAATACAAATGCCTCACTGCTGCTACATATTTAATACAAGGTGTATCATTGTGATAACAAGGAGAAACCAGGGGAGATAGCGCGACCAAGACAATCTCTGCACGCAGTTGCCACCTTGACTACACTGGATTAATGAGAAATAAATAAATAAAGCCGCCGTTTTCGCCTTCAACCTCACCCCAAGGGACGTTATCAACGTGACAGGCCCGGCTTCATGTCGCTCTGAAATGTCAGACGCCAGTGCCGCAGTCCATTCTTAATGATGCAAGGCACCAATCAGGCCCGCCCAGAACCTGCCAAATTCATATTCTTCCTCTAATGGCACACAATGGGCAGAGAGAAGATAGAAGCTGGAAGAGGATAAAAGGAGTTTCAGAGCTGACATGAAATATCTGGTAAACTGCCACCGTATCAGAGATACTCCCAGAGAAAGGAGGGGCAGATGCAAAGACCGGCGCTGTTGTATTTTTATTGGCTGTCTCTTTTCCTGACATGACATACTGTAGCTTTACAGCCCAATTTTCTGTAGTTTATAAACACGCGGTTTGAAATAGAGCTACTAATTTGGGTAGCGTGCGGCGCATCCGGGACAACGCGCCATTGCCTTGACAGAAATGAAAGATGTCATAAATTGGCTGAAAGTTGGAGATGAATCATGGGTTTCCGGGAAATTTAATCATTCAGTTTTGTCAAGAATGAAGTACATCCTGCCTCTCTTCCTCCTGCCGGCTCCACGGCTCCACGGCTCGTCTCTAATTCAGCCTGATTGAAGGAAGTGCTGTTGGTTGCTATATCCGGCACACTAAGCAGAGAGACCGCTGCAAGCCTCTCTGGTGGAGGAACAGCTGGATGAAATTATGTCACAGAGAAAGAAATTACCAAATTGGAGCTTTAATTCTTAAAGGGCTCGGGTGGCATGTCCCTCACACACACCCACATGATAATAATAATAATAATAATAATACATTTAATTTATAATGCACTTTACATTTGGATCAAATCTCAAAATGCTACAAAGCAAAAGCAGATAAAAGCATCAATAAAAAATA
>VRLP01006677.1:0-26817 GCA_009660295.1 Lophius piscatorius | reverse complement strand
AGGGCTCCACAGACGACTGACACATTTAAAAAAAGGACTTAAAACTTTCCTTTTTAGCAGAACCTATAACCTTAATTAACATTGCTGGTTTTTGGTAAGGCTTTTATATAGTTATTATTTTATTTTTTATTGATGCTTTTATCTGCTTTTACTTTGTAGCACTTTGAGATTTGATCCAAATGTAAAGTGCATTATAAATTAAATGTATTATTATTATTTATTATTAAAGTCTCTGACCATCGGAGGATCTGGGATTTCAGAATAAAAAGGCTTGATGAGCAGTTTCTGCCTTTTCACGTTACGTCGGTTGATTAATTAACGTAACATTTCTGGTGAGTTTACCACACAACACGGCCTGACTAATAATGTTATATTTGATAACATCCTAATGTAGTAACGTTAGTCTTTCCTTACCTCTCTGAGATAAGGCAACGCCTTTTTCCTCTCTCCTTTTATCTCACCCTCCCTCGTGTCTCCAGTATAGAAGTCAACATGAGTTATTATCTGCTCTTTCTTCATTAAATGGATCACATTCCCAGCAAAAACTGCCCCGATCACACCGTAGACGCCCAGCTTCTGATAAAGTCCTCTATTGGTTACTTCAGCACTTGTCACTCAGCTGTTGACAGCTCTTCAGATTGATGTGCCGGCGCATGTAAACACCCTTTTCGATTGGACCACTGCTCATTTAAAGAATAACTACAGGAATATCTTATCGGAATGATTTCATCCTGAAAGGAGAAGAGCGTCCATGTAAACCCACCTATTTTTTTCTGCAGACCTCGGACACATATCTGAATGGCGGAAAACTCTGCTTTATTGCTAAAGCTCAATGACTCTTACAATATTAATTTTCCTTCCAATCATTTGTAATCTTTGGGCAGCTAACGGGAGCACAGACAATGCTAATAGTGTTTATGGTTAATGAGGCCAATATTTGATCGCTTTATGACAGATATAAATGGGGTTGTAGCGTGTCGGTGAAAGTGTGTGTGTTTGCATTTGTGTCCTTAAACATGACCTTTTAAGTGCAACAATCAAAAACTGCAAGACAAAAGCATCTGATTGATTATGTAGTAACAGTTATATGTCCTCTGTCATCAGTGCAGTGAATTGGCACAGTGGTGATGGATTATTTTTATGCTGGGGTGTAGCTGAGCACTGGTTATGTGGCCGGTGAGACTATTTTGTTTGTGGGGCAGATTTTGGAGAAAAAGAAGACCTTAAAGTTAGATATGATTGATCTGTGTGGTTACCATAATGGGTTTTTAAATCTGTGCGATCCGAGCTTCTAAAGTTCGTCCGTGTAAATAAAAAAAAAAAAAAAAAAAAAAAAAGCAGTCGTAGGAAGCTTCACTTTAGTCTCCATTTGCAGTGTCTCAATGTGGATCTGTGGAGTTCAAGAACCTTAGAAATATCTCTGTAACCATTTCCAGACTGACGTCAGTCACTTTGGTACTATGGCATATTGTGCTGGAGTATTTAAATGCTCAGAAATCCTCCCATGCGGTTGCTGTAATGCAGCTCTACAAGAAGAGTGGACCCGTATTCCATCACAAGGATGCAAGAGTTTTCGGATCAGCATGGCTGCGGTTCATTCTGCTAGTGGTGGCGAGACTAGTTGTTAACTTTAGGGGTTGATAGTTTTCTCACCTGGGGAAAAGGGGTATTTTGTCCCATTGCGTCCACGACATACTCTTTGCACAATATGTTAAATGTCCAATATACTGCAATTATGTAACCATAAATGCATATTTATTTAATTACATATTTTTTTTCAAATTTGTATTTAAATTATGTATAATTAGTTGCTTCCAGCGTATTCAAGTACTGAGTGTGTTTAGGTCTAATTCCCAACCCCACAATGATACAATCTCTGGCATTCTTATGTTTTTTCTACTATCTTCATGCTTCTTCAAGGTTTCTTTTATATAATGATTGGAGCCAGTACTGATGTCCGTATGTCATTTGTTTGTGTTATGTATCAATGGTTCCCCATAGGATTTAGAAACACTGGGGTGGAACCTCAGATGTTCCCTGAAGAACATTCTTTGTAAATTGACAGTGTTAAAGTTTTGTAAAAGTGTTTTGTAACGATATTTTCCTCCTTGGTCAAGATACCCTCCGAATGAGTCAGTCACCTAGGACAATTATGCACATGTTGCTGGGATCAGAGTTAAGACTTTTGATACAACTTCGAAAATGTTGTAAAATATGACATTATTTATCCCAAGGGTGGTGCAGCAGAATACAAGAACTGGAAGGAAACAGAATAAAAAAAGACAAGTAAAACAAAAACACACACACAAGGCAGGTTTCCTGCATCACATTATTTGATACAGCAACATCTGTTTACCATGATAAAACTGCAATAACATTGTGTTTTAAGACCACCTGCATGAACCTGTCCCTTTTGCTGCATTAGATTTGCTTTAATCTACATTTTCTTACGCTGCATTTCTAAACCAGGCACAAGGGAGGCTGATTCTGCAATTACAAATCATTGCCATGGCTGCAATATGTTATACGGCCACGTTTTGAGCTCAGCAGCATATTTATAGTTGTAGGACTGATGATGCAAGAAGCACAGCCGCAGTCCAGCTGATGTGTATGCAGTCCTAGGAATACAGGACAAACACAGGCGGAAGGAAGCAGAGTCAGTTCGAAGAAAAATGATGTGAATAGCCTGATATTTTTCTAATGTTTTCTCTCTGTTGCCGCGTCCAACTGTCCCTCTGCGTATGCTCAGTAACGCAGTCTTCAACTGAGCAACATTTTTCACACGAGCTTCTCCCAAATATCCAGTTTCATGCTGTCTTATTTTATAATGTGGTCAAGCTGCTAATATAACAATCTGGTGGCCATTTCAAATCATAATCACTGGAAATGTTCATTTCTTTGTGTTTTTTTTTTGATTTCATGGAACCAGAAAATATGCAAAAAACATCTCTCAAGGCCTGTGAGATATTTTCTCACCATCAGGGAAAATATGCTACGGTCATCTATTGGTTTCATTCATTGTCTATTTATATAAATTGTCCAACAATACCAAGGTCAGGAATGGTTGGAAGGTACTGAAATATTTTACTACTTTTCTCACCCCTTGTCATGAACATATTGGGCACTGCAGTTTACAAATAATACTCCTGCGATGGGTGCTGCAAGATTTTTGAACAAGGTATTTTAACAATTTGTTGTGGCAACCTGGAAAAGGAAAGGAAGAAGAAGTTTGAAGTTGCTGTGTTGTAAATGAGCCATATCCTTTAAACTTTAATATACAAAGGCATCTGTTATTTCGTTCATGTTCTTGAATCTTTGCACTCTGTGGCATTTGTAAAAGTTTCTTTTTATGACAGCTGATTGGAACCTATGTTGTAACATTGGTTGTACAGGACAGAAGCAATTGACTGAAATGTGTTCGGGCTGTACAGCTTATGAGCGTACACATCAGACAAAGTATTAAATGAATGTATCAACAAGAATGAATTCAGACAACTTTCAAGTGTTCTCAGATCCTCATCCAGGGCCGGTTCTAGGCAGCTATATTAGGATGGGCTAGTTAAAAAATTAGGTGGGCAACTAAGACAGTAGATGGACCAGAGCTTGTAAAAGTTGACTAGTAGTCTAAAAGCCTAATCCAGTGAGAAGTTATCCCCATAGCTAATATTTACAAAACTAGAAATTAGTCTTATTCAAACTGAAAAGTGACAAAACGACTAAATACAACTATCAATCAAGCCTATTTTCAAAATTCAATGCAGCTGTGGCACAGGGACAAATTTTTTCCACGTAGTTAACAGCAGACAATGGCACTCTGAAAACTCAAATCCACAGTTTAATTTCTTTCTTTCATTTATCTATCCATCTACAACATCAGCCCTAACCATTGGAAAAAATCGTCACAAGTTCATCAATTTCTAAGATGTTTACTAACTTCTCAATAACAAGGAATCAACAAATTCCTCCTTCTTTCGATTACCGTGCGACAAAAGGCACTCTCACATGATGCTGAAGACGCACAAATTACCGGGACTGTTGCATGTAATTTATGCAACATTATCATCAAAAGGTGCCCGGGAAAGCCGGTGTCATCTACGGATGACATGGGATTAGTTGCGGGCCTGGGCCTTCAGAACAATTCTCTAAATGTATTATTATTATTATTATTATTATTATTAATCAACATCTATTTAAGATACAACAAAAACAACTAGACTCACCAAAGCTGTTCATCATTTGAAGAAAAGGTTCATCTTCCTGTCTTTCTTTAAAACTAGCCGAATGACACGGGGTACACTGGACCTGTTCATCAACAGGTCCGACACATAGATGAGCGTTATGGAGGTTGAATGACACGATCTTATAGGACACCACTGTCTTCAGTTCCATTAGTTCCATTTTCCACTGACATGGAGGTCAGTACTGGTAGTCTTTGCAGCACAGTGGTATTATTCATGATAAGTTTTAATTAAAGTTATTGAAAATAACCGCTCAGCAGAGCTGTACTATAGAATAGCCGCTTTCTGCACACACAATGGTGACGCATTAGGAACACGGCCAACACAACAAATTCAAAATCTCATTGGTCAAAAGAAAAGTGACAATCATGGCCAAGAGATGTGGTTCCCGATTCCGGTGATGGGTTCAGTTCTTTCTACCGTATCCCTGGTGAGAATACAAATACACTTTTGCCACAAATTACGGGTGTTAATATTGAACTTTTAATATGAATATTCATTCTACAAGAGAAACGCTGGGATCAGAATTAACGACATTTCGATCCACAGCTAACTTTACGGGAGCAGTGGGTGGAGCCTCTGAAATGCGTCTAGCGCAACAGGATCGCTAGAGGTGGAAGCCCTACTAGGCTTCTTTTCTTTTCAGGCTTAAAAAGCTATACATTTAACAGAAAGTGTTGTCAGATAGATGAATGTAGATCAAGCCATGAGATTCCCCAAGCAGCACAGTATTCATAAACTGAGAGAACAAGTTCACTTGCGAGAAAACTGTTTGCAGCGTAGAGCTCTGCTTCCGACTGGGCTGTGTGGACCTTCCCACTATGAGGTGGGTTGGTGACTTTAGAGGCTGCCCACCGAATGAGAAGTAAGAAATGGTACTGGTATTTTCTATACTTTCTTCCATTGGCTGAACAAATAAAATAACATTTCCTTCACCTTTGATTAGGTGAGCAAGTTGCAAATCTGCCCATAGCTGACAGAGGCCTCGTCCTCGTCCCTGTGCTGAACTAATGATAATTTAGCATCATCAGTCTATTATTGTAACAACCTTGAACCTCTGTATACTCTAATATTCATACTAGTCAACACATTAAGTCCTGAAACACATAACTCCTAAGAAAATTATTGTCTTCTCATCGGAACGATTAAAGCAAAAAAACAACCAAATTGCTTGCTTTGAAGAGGGTTAAACAGTTTTGAGTTGAATTTAGCATGTTGGTATACCTCCTGTCGGTTGAAGTAATTTTAGTCAACATCCTTCCCCCCTTTTCATCATTGACGGTTATTGTGATAACTACCAATATTCTAAATGGATATTGCTGAAATGTAGTTGGAATGTAATTAACATCTTAAAACAAATTTCTGTCATTCTTGTTGTCATTGTTCGCAGAGACATCAGGCAATCAAGTGTATCATAGACGGTCTCATTGACACATACATACTCTATAGGATTAGCTCATGATTCTCTGCTGCATCATCCAGATAGCTATAGTTTACTAATTGACACGTTAAATCTCCTCGTTCATGGAGCTCGGAGCATAAATTTAAGTTCTATATGTCACGGGCTACTGGCCGTGGGTGTGCAGTGTATTTCACTAATTGATAGGAATTGATTTAATTGTCACGTTTGTGTTTACACTTAAGGCACTGTACACTGTTTGTTAGTAATTCCAATGGAAGGTTTATTCCCTGTGTATCATCACTGCTGCTGGGGAACATGCCTCGGTGACGGTTGCCGGACACAAATGGCGCTTGGCGCTGTCTTTCCTCGGAGCGCTCCATCACTCACGGTTACACTTGCCTATCCTCTCCTAATCTGTGTGTCAAACTGTCACCCTCCATCCATCCTCCAGTGGATTATTTTCTTGTCAAATCACAGCGTTATTTTGCATTAAGGTCCGCCATTATTGAAAAAAAATTGGAACAACTGTGTTACTTTGATTTCATATATTTTGACCTGTTATCTTATTGATCTTGTTTTAATTAAACCTCTGGGGATTGATTGAAATGTTCTGCCACAGTGCCCTGGCATTTTTACAATTATACCATTTGGCCCTGGGGTGTCCTCCATTGTTTGTCTTTGTGTCACAAGCGATCCATCTGATACGACTGACTGGACTTTGAAAGCACTCGGAGGAGCGATGCATTTTATCATTGCATGTAGGGATGTACTCAAGCCTGTGGCCATAAGAGGAGAGGGGAATGAAAGATTCTCACACAACATGCATGCTGTTTTTAAGCAACAATTACACACATTTACTATCATATAGAGCCACCTGGCAATAGTAATCTACTTTCCCTGAATTAAAAAGCTCCTCAGGAGCAGTTTGGGTTAATTGTTTCCTTCAATGGTGCCAAAGCATTCCTGATCAACCTATCCAGTCTGGAGTATCCTTGTTGCGCTTAATAGTCTAACCGGTTGTTATGTCCCCGCTTTACTTACATTTATTGCTGCTATCTTTATTTTATTAAACTGTAGAATATTGAAATTATGAGTCAGCAGATTATTTTTCTTCTTTTAACTGTTCCTTTTCGGAGTCGCCGCAGCAGATCATCTCTTTCCCTCAACAGTTACTGCTGGTACCCTGTTGGCTAGCGCTACAGGTGACAGTATCTATTAACCCGAGGCCCAATATATCCGTTTTGAAAATCAGTTTTGCAGGAAGCGTGAAACTGATGAGTCAGCAGAACCATAGAACCGGTTTGACATTAACAGACATGGAAGAAGGGAACAAATGGAGTACTTGACAATTTGTAGGACCTGCCAAATGGGGTATAGGTCCACTATTGTCCGTCCATATGTACGACTATGTATGGGTATGATCTGTGTCATACAATTTATGGACAGAATTCAAAACAATTTCATACATGCATTGTAGAGGACTCTTACCTCATCATTATTGCATCTCTTAATTTGTTCCTTCAGTTTGCTTACTTTAACTTAGGCAGCCACATTTAGACTTTGTGATTTTCATGTCAGCCCTCCCTTTTTTTTTTTTTTCCAAAAGGGGGGTCCATCCTTGCTTTGGATACATTTAATTTATTTGCAGAAGCCTTTTTTAGTTTCATAGACCATCACCAACTTGTCTGTCTTTTCGTGGCACGAGATAAAGATGAGTGGACATAAGGTAGATCAACCATAATGGTGACAACAAACAAAAATATGGGTGCCTAGGAATGGCTCAGGATTTAGCTGAAGGGGAATATTTAACAGATTTCTGAGTTCAGAAGTTAAAGGATGCAAAAATTAGGGGTAAAAAATCGAAAAAATAAACACAGCCTTGAGGATGGCAGCAGATCTATCCACGAAGTGTAGAATTGAAATGCTGAACAGACTACCAGTAAAGCTTTGTGAGACGTAACTATTTTCATATCCTTCGTAGGATAAAGAGTTGCCCATTATGTATACATTGATACTACTTAGTAAAGGTAGGATATCATGTGACTAAAGGTGCAACAAAGGCAGTTGTCTTGGCCGATTCTGATTACCGGTCAGTCTGAGTTGCCGATACTGACTTTGCCCAATATCTTTAGCCACTCTGCCAACGATAGCTTCTTGAAAGTTTGTATTTTCCTCGTGTTCCTTTGCAGCTTATTTTAGCCTTACAGGGGTTACAAATTGTGAACTTTGTATTCCTCATGGTGAAAGATTTCAAACCTGGCTGGGCACCGAGAGTCTTGACGTTCCTGAAGGGGTTCAAAACTTTTTCTGGAAATATTGAGCATTGATCTGCTGTCGAACTTTCAAAGAATCTGAGATTATAATGTACCGTAGGGGGAAATTATTGTTTTCTTCTTGTTTTCTTATTTAATTGATCTTTTGGTTATCCTGATCTCGCTTTAAGTAGCATCTTTATCAGTTTGTAAAAGCAGAAACACTTGTGCTTTTTACCACGAGTGGAATGTGAATAAGACTACAAGAATCGTGTTCTCACTCAGCCGATCCTGCATATAAGCTATGCGAAATCTTTTGAGTAAATGTAACACTACGCCTGTCACAATTATTAAATAATCATTGATCGCCATTAAGATTGGGTTATTCTTTTTGCAAAATAATTAAAATCGCCTCTATTTGCCTGCACAGAAACAGGTTTGAACAAAAATATCATTTTTCATCATGATGTTTCCGGAGGAGATGACACTGATTATGTCATCTCATGGTTCCTTTTTTGCTATGAGTGGAGAAAAAGATTATTCTTAAGTGCCTCTGAATCTCAAGGAGATAACACCTTTCAATTAGCGTCTGTTGATGTGAACATTAGTGGTAGCTCAATCCCAAAGCCAAACCACAAAGCACAGCCAAATGATAAAGGGGAGCCTGATATCTTAGAGGGGGAGCTCGCGCAAATTGGCAGCGAAAAGCAGTTTCCAATACTATGACAGACTTACTCTCTACGGATCCATCCACCACCTAAACCACATTTGCTCAGCATTGCCTGAATGGCCATAGTTGCTGGTTCATCCATGCTAACTGGATAAATTTACATATAGCCTTGACAGTATTGATCAATGGCTCCTCTCCTTCATAAGATGCATTTCTGGTATCATACTATAATTAAACATGTCTTTACTTGCAATTATTTGTAAAAAATAATTTTGCAGCAAAATTTTCGATGATTTCATGATGAACAACAACAGGTCAATAGAGTTATGGGAAATGAAAAAAATACAAAAGTCGTGAAAAGTAAACGCCGGACGACCTTTAAGTAATTATACAGTTTATGTTGAAAAAACATTTGGAAATTTTTTACAGAAAAAGTATCACTTAATGATAAGAACATGACATTTGATAGCATTAAAGCGTAAAAATAGCATTAATAGCAATAATGGCTTTTAATGCATTTAAGGCTAAACCAGCATTTAGTAATAGGCAAATGCTGAAAAATCAATGTTCGCAGCACTCGTGTTACTGAGTTTAGAAAAACACCTGGGGCTGGAAAAACATGTTTTGCTTTTTGAAAAGTGGTGACATTCCCCTTTAAGCTATTGACTCATCAACACTTGCTGAATCACTGAGTTCCCATTCATGGATAGCAAAATATAGCTGAGCATAGCACCGCACTGATTAACAGAACTGTAACTCGGAAGCACAGGGAATGAGCCGTAGAAAACCTCTCAGCTGCCGACTCTGATATCATGCAACAAATTATAGTGTTAAAAATTCACACACACACGGACACAAACACTCGCAGAGGCGAACACTTGAGCGCGTGAACAGGGAATTCTTTCTCTGTTATGTGAATGAGTAACCACGGCTGAATGGTTGAGTGTGTCCTCTGTTTCCTTGAGGTCGGCAGCCCAGGGAAGATTAGGAGGAAGCACATCAAATGAATGAGAGAGGAAGAAAGCTGAGAGAAGAGGGAGAAAAGAGCTGATGGCTCAGGAAAACCCACTGCATTACGCTGGCTTTAAGGGAATTATCTCTTTCAGAATTCTGCAGGGTCGAAGAGTGGATATGAGCCCGCTCACATAAAATATATGCAGACTTTAATCTATCATTAAATCTACATCAATCAGCTCTGCTCCACCCATTTATATTTGTTCCATGTGGTTCCCCTCATGGTGTGAGCCTCTACTTCAGCCCCTGTTTCCATAGCGAACAGTAAAACATTTTTTTGGTAAGCATGTTTCTGAATTATTCATTGGTAGCTGTAATCTCACCTGCGGGATGCCTTGTGTCAGGCCTCCATGCACACGTTATAATTTGACCTTCCCACTTGCAAAAAGTCTCTTGTTCTGTTTTGTGTGTTACATTTTAGCGTGAAGTTTCTAGAGCAGCTAGTTGTAAAATCTATTACGGTTGTTAATAATGGACAAAAAGGTTGTTGTTGAGTGGGTATGGGACCCTCGTCAAGAGCCTGCAATGCTCATTGATAGCTAGTGTAGTAGGAGAGGAAGTCAAGGGTGGGGCTGCGTTTTAAATAGAAGCTGTTTGAAAGTAGTTGGTCTTTCTTCACAGCCAGGCCACAACACAACTCCCTATTTTTCTCCCATACTGGTTTCCATATGTTCAGTTGGCACCATGAGCATTGCTGTCACACAACAACCTGTTATGTGCTGTTGATGACAAAAGTATCTCTCAGTGAATTTAATATCTGAGCAAATGTGTGCTAATCAGAAAGAGCCGTCTCTTGACAGATCATCATCACGATTTTAATAGTATGCTGTATGGATTGCGGCCTTGATCTTTTGGTCAGTAATTTGATTGTATGGATGGGCATTTCAAACAAAAACTCTCAAGTCCCATTCAATAACCTCTGACTCCATACTGTGACTATTATGTTTAGTCCCCGGTGTTCAGCTTTGGTGGAAAGAAAGTTCAGTTAGATTTCATCAGTATATTACTCCTTCTCACTTTGGTCTATAGAACAACACTTTGTATCTCCCAGGCGAGTTTGTAATAACGGAGGACATACGATTCAAGTGTAAGTCTGGTCATGAATTTAATATTAATAATAATAATAATAATACATTTAATTTATAACACACTATATTGTGCGTGTAATTTGTGAGTAGGACCATTTTTCAAACACTCCCTAAGAGAGTTTGCTGCTTTTCCTCCAATGGTGTGGATCCACTAAGCGGCGGTCACTCTACCCACCGAGCGGCGGTCGCTCCGGACCTGCAGCCCTGTTGAGGAAGGGAAATTAACTCCACTTTCAACAACTTTCTTGCCGCTCCAAAAGATAGCAACGTGTGTTATACATACACAACAGAGAATCTCTTAACAAACTTGCGAGTGGGTGGATGGATTCCAGGTTCCTGCCGTTTCCTTGCTCTAATTAACTTTGCAGACTTGGTTTCTTCATTATGAAGTTAATGTTTACTTAGATTGAATTAATTCCACATTTGAACCTGATTGGTCTGTTTAACATCTGTTTAAGTCGGCAACCCATTTGTCCGCGTTTACATGAGGTAACAATGCAGGAAGAGCAAACGCTGCAGGCCACAGAGGGTGTTTGTTAACTGGACCCATCTGCTGTGTTTTCAAAGTGTTCTCATCATAATAAGAATCTTGCGCTCTATGTTCTCGATGATTGCAATATCCAAGTTCCAAAGCAGTGTGGATCTGATGATTAACTTATTCACTGAAATATTAAAATATTGGTTAAAATTAGCTTTTTTGTACTTACATGTTTTTAGTGGAATTTATATTCATGTATTTAAGATATATTGAAAGTATTTCATGGTGTTTTGTGATTTTTATATTACATGTATTGAAAATATTGGATACACACCATGTATTTACTGTATATAATATTTTTATTTGTGGTTCAGTGAATTGTTAAGAACCTCAAATTCAACTGAGTCATCCATCCTCTGAGGGTGAAGATCTGTAATTATAAACCTTTGTTTGTGAAGTTCTATGTCTGTTGTGGATGAGATTTGTATTTCCACTGAGGTATCCTGCCCCGTCGCCACGTTTAATCCATCACCTGTGATGCTTTCAATCTTAGTTTCGCGTGAATTTCTGAAAAATTTCTGGCAACTTAGACAGCCAGTACATGCAGTCTTTCAACTTGCAAAATGACATTTTTGTCAACTGTACTGTATTTAGTAAAATATATTCACTGACTCAGCTAAGTTAGTTGAAGTCTTTCGATTCCTTTGGCTTTGGAAATGAGTAACATTGAGACTGTTGAGAAAGTTGTCCGAAAAGTACTGATTTATGTGAAGCTCATAGCAACATGAATTGTATTGACTGATATACTGTCCATACCTTTCACAGGCATTATTGCATACAGGTAACATATTGGAATCTAATTCTAATCATGTGCAGTTGTCTCTTAATTAACTTTACATTACACAGATTCAGCGCGCATTGATCGTATTTGCTTATTCTCCATTACACTTTTAGGCGTTCATGCCCCACCAGCAGCTCACTGTTGCTGATAGCGCACAGTTATTGCTCAAATAAATGAATAAGTCTATGACATACTCGACTACTGATATCGAAAAACATGAAAACGTTTACTGCCCGGACTGAAAGTAATCTATAAGATATCTCTCCCATACCATTGAAAGTTAAGTTGTAAACACGCACAGATTCCCACGCGGCGTTGCTCAAGGGGACACCTTGGTATCACAATGTATGTGATGGAGTCAGTCAACCGAGGGTGACCTCTTTTAATCCAGCCGCTCTGTTAAATTCCCCTCTAATGAGTGGTTGTGACTCATAATCTATACTGTGTACTAAAGCCAGAGGCCTGATCGCCCTGATGGTGTAGGGTGTGTGCAAATATGTGTTGTCATGTCAATCTAAGTTAAACAAAGTGGATCGAGGAAATAATGTGGGTTAACAATTATCAGTGAGGTCTATCTTTTTTTCCTTTAAGCTGCCAACATTTGGCCTTTGTAGTAATGTCTCGACCCTTTCCATAATATTGAGATGCGCCACTAATGTAATATACAAACAAGCTTAGAAACCTTTTTAATGGTACTTTACTTTAATGGACTGTACTTATTTAGCGCTTTTCTAGTCTGTTTGACCTCTCAAAGCGCTTTACATTGTGAGCCAGGATTCACCGATTCACACAAACATTCATACAGTGATGATAGAGGCTGTCATGCAAGACGCCACATGCTCATCAGGAGTAGTTACCATTCACGCCATCATTCACGCACCGATGGAACAGCTATTGGGAACAACAAGGGGTTCAGTATCTTGCTTAAAGACACTTCAACATGTGGACCACTGGGCTGGGGATTGAACCACGACCTTCAGATAAGTGGAGAACCGCTCTACCAACTGATCCACCGTCACCCACTTACTGTCAATGTCATTATTATTGTGGCAATAGTTAAATAGTCTTGTCATATCAATGATGCAAGGAATGTTTCTTTTTCCACGGCCAGTCAAATTAGGATTAGGTTGTTATTTTCTTTGTATGAAATAAATACATTTTATGACTTATTATACGTGTTTATTATTTGCAGTTTTTTCATTGCCTCTACAAAGGAGGTTATGTTTTCACACATTTGTTTGTTAGATGGATAACACAAATACCACAGAAAATTCAGAATACTTGGTGAGAGGAAAAAGACCCATTAAAAACCATATCTCACATGTGAGAAAGTTTTTTTTTCTTTACATTTGGCCTAGTTATGCAAAAGCTGCTGAAACCATCTCCGTAGAATTTTGTGGCGATGTAAAAAAAACTAGACTGACGAGTAGGTGAGTCTGGCCCTGGTGGAGGAACACGCACTAATTAGTTACATTCTAGCCGTTCCACTCCTCTTATACCTGTCCTGTAACTTTTGGCCACTGTTGAAATTACAGTAAAATGATAAATGCTAAAATGTACAGAAAAATGAAGTAAAGAGTAGCTCAAAAGTAGTAAAAAAATGTAAAGAAACTTAGGGGTGTGATTTAGGGCTGTGATGGTGTGGCAGAAAAGCAGCTTATGGGATGCTATCAACACAAGAACAGTTCCAGGTTCAAGATAATAATAATAATAATACATTTGATTTATAACGCACTTTACATTTGGATCAAATCTCAATGTGCTACAAGGTAAAAGCAGATAAAAGCATCAATAAAAAATATAATAATAACTATATAAAAACAATGTTAATTAAAAGTTATAGGTTCTGCTAAAAAGGAAAGTTTTAAGTGCTTTTGTAAATGTGTCAGTCGTCTGTGGAGCCCTCAGATGGTCAGGGAGGGCATTCCACAGACGAGGGGCAGCAGAACAGAAGGCCCGATCACCCATGGTGCTGAGCTTAGTCCGGGGAAGGAGGAGGCGTTATGAGTGGGTAGAACGGAGGGATCGTGTTGAGGTCAGTGGGGTGAGTAGTTGTTTTACGTAGGGGGGTGCGTTGCCATGAATGCACTGTTGAGTGAGGAGAGATCTTATAATCAATCCTGGTGGAGATGGGAAGCCAATGAAGGGAATGAAGAACATGGGGGGATGTGTTTGTCTTTACGCATTTCAGCATCACTCAAGGTGAGTGAAGAACTGAGTTTGGAAATATTTCTGAGATGGTGAAAGGAGATCTTGCAGATGTGTTTGATGTGGGATTCAAAAGTGAGTTGAGGGTCGAATCTTACGCCGAGGTTGTTCACTGATGAAGAGTGGGGAATGTCGTGACCAGAGAAGGTAATACTGATTATGGAGGAAGACTGAGTCTGATGTGGGGTGCCAATTAAAATTGCTTCGGGTTTGGAGCTGTTTAACTGGAGAAAGTTGTTTTTCATCCACACCTTTATCTCCTCCAGACAAGCGCAAAGAGTCGACAGGGGAGATGATGATGACGATGAGGATGGAGAGGCTGCGGAGGAACATGTGTCAGTTTTTATGTAGATTTGCTTGTCATCAGCGTAACAATGGAATGACAGTCCAAATCGACTGATGACATGGCCAAGGGGGAGCATGTATAGTATGAAGAGAATGGGGCCGAGGACTGATCCCTGGGGGACCCCACAGGTAACGTTGTGTATCCCGGACCTTGAACTTCCAAGGGAAATGTATTCTGTTCTGTCGGTGAAGTAGGATTGAAACCAGTTTAGGGCGGTGGCAGTGAGTCCAGTGGTGTGATGTAGGCGGTGTAGGAGTATTCCATGGTCAACTGTGTCGAAACCAGCAGGCAAATCAAGGAGAATCAGGAGGGAAGGTGAACCAGCATCTGCTGCCATCCGTAGGTCATTTGTCACTCTAAGCAAAGCTGTTTCTGTGTTGTGGGCGGAACGGAAACCAGACTGAAACGTTTCAAAGAGGTTGTTGAATTTGAGGTGGTCCTGGAGGTGTGCAGCTACTACTTTTTCCAGTACTTTTGGAGAGGAATGGGAGTTTGGAAATGGGCCTGTAATTAGCAAAAACTTCTTGATGGAGAGTGGGTTTTTTGAGGAAGATTATTACATGCCTCTCACTTTTAAATAAAAGTGAAGTGGTTGTCAGTGGTTGTCAAAATGGGATAAACCTGGTGTGTAAGACAGCATGTTAAAGAACTTAAAATAGAAATTAAGAGAGATTGATAGAAGAGGGAGTAAACTAAAGATGCTTCATTGGCTTAAAGGACAAATGGTTCGTCATAAAAATTAGGTCTTTGATTACGCTCTGCAGAGGGTCGAGACTGCTAGGACTGCCTTTCACACACAGTTGTCTTCAATGCTGGCCGGACGATAGTATAATTCTATTGAAAGTCACCCATGCATCTGCTATATCTCGTTATACCCACACCATGGCAGCAAAAGTAAAATCCTTCAACGTCACGGTGCTGGCGTCGTCAGTATAAGGATGTTGGAAGGGTATGCCGAAGTACGGTCACTTCCCAGAATAAAATTGGGTTGGACTACACATAAAGTATAACACACCATACGCAATCCTGCAGCTTTCACCAGCATCGAAAGAAAAAATAGACTAAAATTTCGGTAACCACGGTAATGAGCTCTACCATTCAGTATGGAGTTATGTGACTGCAGTTTTCAAATCAGCCGCCATGAGACACTAGTTACCAAATATTACATGAGGATATGCCATCAAGGCCCAATTATTTGTGCTGAGTTAAAAACGAAACAAAACATAATAATACTAATAACAGTGGATCAATAGACAATAATAGAAAATGACCACAATATTATTGCGTCAGGTTACCAAGTCTCTGTTTCTCTTGAAAAGAGGTGATGAAAAAAATTTGCGGTATTTGCAATAATTCTTAAGCCATACTTCTAACAATTGGCGCTTGAGGTTTTTTTTTGTTAATGCCTTCTCCTGGCATGTACTCAAGAATCAGCAGAACCTGAACCCACTGTGCTCCTGGTGGGAGTTGGGCTGAAATGTGTCTTTTGATGTCTTGTGCTCTGGTGAGATGCACAAAGCTGTCAGATGAGGTGTCAAAAGTTTTGGGGAGGAAGCAAGAAAAGCAAATGGGTAGGGATAAAAGAAGAGGAAGTGCTTTCTGCTTGAAACTGAGAAAGAAATAAGATACGCATTAGAGCCACTCGTCCCTTTACTTCAAGGCTATTAATACACAGGAAGCAAAAACCACGCACTAATGTTTTAATCCTCCATTTAGTTTGGCCTTTTATTCAATATGTGCTTTTTAGTTCTTTAAGTAATACTTAAGTAATGAATTAAGTAATCTTAATTTGAGAAATCAAATTTCAAACTCCTGTTGTATCTGTATTGTACTTATATCACATTTTGACATTGCTTGATTGCAGCACATGCCTTTAATCATGAGAGGAGTTTTTCATTCTGTATTTCCTTCAAAAACTTTGAGTGAATATTAAGATTTCAAATGCAAGCACAAGCTTTTTTCTCTGCACTGCCTTTACAGTTCAGCGATATCGATTAACAATTTCCTCTTCAGGGTGAAGATAAGCCGTCAGGAGCCTCTTCGGATGGCCTTCCTGTTTTTCCCCCAAAGATACCTTTCCGGCGTTTCGAGTGAGTGTGAATGAGTCATTCCCTTCTCCCTCACAAACGGCGACAGCGTTTCACTAACATCATAATCCTTGACTTCTGATTGCAGAAAGAAAGGTTTTTGGCAGCCAACAGGCTCAAACAGCCATCAGCTGTCACGCCATCTGCGTAATGATGCAGAAACAGGCTGAAGTTTATTGCGCTCATCTATTACCGCCGCGGTATCATCCAGCCTGTCAGTTCTACCGGCTAAAATGTGTCATACTTTCCAAGCTGATGAATGATAAGTGCACTTGTTCAGAGGCCGAAGTTTGATGCTTTTGTTGGTTTATTGATGAATAATGTCAAACAGAGAAAAATACTCCAGAGAGATGTAATGTAATGTGTAACAGTCCAACAAGAGATAAAACAAATACACATATACATTTAAAAACAGATAAACAACAAATGTATCGAACAATTACATCTAAACAATAAAAAATTGGAGGTGGAACCAAGGGAACACAGATTAATTTGCTACTTCAATAATGCAGGGTTCATAATGACACGATATTTCTGTCGTCTATGATGACTCTCAGTGTCGGATAAGGAAATAACGTGCCATAAATTCTTTCCGAACATTGGTTAGAACAGGGGTTCTCAAACTAAGGTACGCGTACAACTGGTGGTACGCAGGCTCACTCTATTGGTACGTGGCAAAATCTCTGAAATAGCCCACTTTTACAAAATTAAATAAAATGTATTTAAAAATGTATAATACTATCAAAATACTAGGATGAACGAAATTAAAATTGCAACCATGAGATCAATGAAATGGTCTTTAAAATAAGTTTAGTCCCTCCCTTTTTTTCCTCTGTTCAGACGTCCATTAGCCTGCTACGTAGTCTGGTTGTGGAGTGCGCCAAGCCGCTACAAGCTGAACTGTGAGGACAAGAAGACAGTAAGCGGAGGAACCCAAATAACGAGTGGTTATTAGAAGAATGTAATTGTGGCTTCAAACAGGAACTTTTAGGAGGAGAATATTGTTTGCAGCGTTGTAGTAACTGCAGTGGAAGAAAGTGAACACAGCAGCATCCCTAAATCAACAGCATCAACCGGCAGCAAACGGCGAAAAAAGTAAGGACATATGACACGGATTACGAATTTGGATTAAGTTGGAGCGGGACAGAGCACAGGCCGCAGTGTGTGGTAGGCGCTGATGTTCCGAGCAATGAAAGCCTGAATGCATTGCATCTAAAACCGCATCTCAAAACCAAACACGCAGCACTGAACGAATAACTCGGAAAAAAATTTTTAAGAAAACGGGACGAACTTAAGCAGTCTGTGTTCACCATTCAATGGTTTGTTACACCCGTAACAATGCTCAGGATGCTTCACATCGGGCCACTCACACAATTGGCGAAATACTGTGTCTACCGTTAGTTAAAAAGATGAGAAGAACGCTGCCAAACCACATCAGTGTGGTCTGCAAAGTTTAAATATTTTGCACAATATTTTACTTATTCAGTCACAGAAGAGAAAAATAGAGGCTTAACTTCAAAGCTTGAGCTGAGAAAACAGATGATTTGATGATTTATAACAAACCCAAACCTTAACAAAGTTCATAGTTTCTTTTCTGATCAGAGGCAGCAGCATATCTCTTGAACTAACTGGATGAGAGAGACGGATCATTGTACACTATTCTGTGTTTCTGCCTCTAGCGAAAGTGGTGCAAGAAATGCAAGGGAACTTTCTCCACCTCTCTGAAAACGGGGTTAATTGCACTGTTTTGAAAGTTTGGATCAGATTAAGGAAGGCTACACTAACTGCAGTTATCTCTGAAAAAAAGGGTTTAGTTTTAGGATTTTCTTCCTTTAAGAGGCAACATGACGTGCAAAGCTCATTTAAGAACCAGCAAAACTAAGCATGTTGTTCCTGCTTCATTAACATCAAATTGCTGAGCTATTGTTGTGTTTCATGTATCGCGGCTGAGATCTGCCACCCTGTTTGGCTGCTTGGGTGGAACTGCTAAGAATCCAGAGTGTGTAAAAAAAATCCACCTAATCAGGTGTTTGTTATCAGATTTTGTCATGAACTTGGCGTCACAGTGAAAACAGGATAAGGCATATAGTTAAAATTCTTTCAAACTGCTGGGGAAACAATGGTCAAATTATTCCTTCCCATTTAGCAGAATACACTGAAAAGATGCCTCTTTGGACCAGTTTTTAAAAATTACTTGAATATGATACAACTAAATGTATTAGTTTACGTCAGATTGCATTTATAGTTTGAGAAAAACACTGAATTTTGATTTAATGTTGACCAAATATTTGTTTTGCCATCGAAAGGAAATACATTTAAAAAAGATATTACACCATACAATTTAATTTTTGCATTTTGAATTAATTTATTTAACATTTACATTCTAGTTAGTTTAATAACACTCAAATTTAGTTTCAGGCAATTGTATTAGCTTACCTCCGGTAATTATACGTTGCATGATTCAACGCTGTGGAAGAGAGTAGTTGACCCACACATAACCGATTGCACACATTCTTCACACTTAACTTCATTTTAATGCAGATCAGTATACACAACATTTTGGTTTTATCTATATTCAGCCATAAACTAAAGCTTAATTTGCTTTAATAGGTTGTTAGTATGGAAATACCTTAATGTTTAATGTGTGGTCTTTTTCACAGCTATATGAAAGTTTCAGACGAGACTTTAAATAAAAATATGATAGTGCCAATAAATGGCACTTCTTCCCTACGAGGTGTATATATACATATAGTCAATGTGTATTTTGTGTCTGTGATGAACTGGCCACTTGTCCAGGGTGTACCCCGCCTCTTGCTCAATATCACATTGGGATGGGGCAAGCAGCGTTTCCTTCAAGACATCCTCATAGTCAGAGCAAACAACCTTCAACCTCTTCTGTCATCACCAGCGCTGATGTTCACACTGAATCCACATCGCTGCTGCTTGTTATCTCTAAATGTTCTTAAAACCTGAAATTGATGAATTCATTACCGTTAAATAACAGTTGCGCCCTTCGAGCCAAGGCTAGCATCGCCTCTCTTCCTGTTCTCATGCGTTCCGTGTTCAAACCACATAATTAAGAGTAAACAAGGTGAGTCACAGTGATTTGCAGCTTACGGTCTCTCAAA
The DNA here is from genome assembly GCA_009660295.1 of Lophius piscatorius. NCBI lineage: Eukaryota > Metazoa > Chordata > Actinopteri > Lophiiformes > Lophiidae > Lophius > Lophius piscatorius. The sequence continues at coordinate 7,065 of VRLP01006677.1, read as the reverse complement.
TTTGAAACTGTTGCAGGAAAATAAAGAAGCAAGACCTTATTCATTTACAGCGAAAAAGAAAATGAAAGGGAACCACATCTTAAACCACATGTCCCTCATTTTCGGTGCTGAATTATTTTGTCCGTGTAGCAATGCAACATGAATGTCAGCTGAGAAACCGTTGATGGATGGGTTGGTAAATAACCAAACAAACGTCAAGGACTTTCCTAACTTTTTTTGTTACATAGATTCATTTGATTCTTTCAAGGACATTCATACCTTTTTGTCCAACATTACATCAATGCTGCTACTTGTGGGCCGGAGCCAGCTGAGTTCTATTACGGTGAATATGAGGAGCAGATGTGAGGTTTTTGTGGAATAGTATATTTAATGATAGGCTTATATTCAGTAGGCACAGCATGACGAGTCTTAGAGGAGTGATGTTTGGATTTATGATGTATCAGAATCTGTTGAGGTATGCAGTCAGTATGGAATCCGTCTGGACCTGAAGTATTTAGACTATCCTGATATAACCTGATCTGTGTGTGGTGAATGCTTTAAGAATAGTATGGATTTTCATGACTTGTTCTGGTTTTGAGCTGAACGTTTTTAAATGCATCGTGAAAAAGCCCATGCACATACTGCGTGGTTAAAATATATAAAATGAGGCAAACTTGTTTGAAGATGACTTAAGTGCTAGAGATATCCTTGTGGTAGCTCCGAGGATTGCAGTACCTCAGGGGATCTGTTGAATAGAGATGTTGGACAATCACAGGACACTGCAGGATGTGGTGGTGGATGAGGTGGTTTTTTTTTTTTCAAATCAAGATAGCGATGTGCTCAAACATATGGTCTGAAGCACTCACTCCACAAGCCTTTTTCAAAAGTACGAAGAATGTGGAACTGCTCTACTCTCTAGATGTGAGATATAGATTATGTTTGCAACAGTACGAGATTGTCCGCAGTATGATAACCCTCTCTGAAAATACCTTGGTATCACATTCTCTCTATTATTTTTTGAAATAAAAAAACAAAAGAATGAAAACAGACCGCTCATTATGGAAGATTCATGAACCATTTAAAGTGTTAGGATGAGGTTAATTAAATAAGAAAGCTGTACATCTCGTCCTGGGGAAAAACGGAACAGAAACCTTTAAAAGATGTAATCTCTCTTTTGAAGTAAATGAATCAAACTATTGTTCGCTTTGAACAACATGAATGGGAGAGAAAAAGTGCGGCAGGATTTGTGATAAAACTATCCTGACTCATATCATTTATCATACTCTTATCATTTAACAGAAGCATGTTGGTTCCAGTGCAGGAGGAGGTATCTCATCCTCAAAGTAAAAGCAGGACTTAACCTAACAGGGGGTTGAGAATGACTTTATTTGCACCTATTTTAATGTAAAAAATAAACAAGAGCTAGTTTGATGATTAAAGTAATCCGGTGTAATGCCATGAGGATGGAATGCACATTTATGTAAACTACTTATTTTCTTCACATTACATGCTTTTAGCCTCACCCAGTAAGTCAGGGTAAACTGCGTCCTCTCAGAACCACGGTCCATCAGCACTGGTGCCACCCAGGGCTTTGTCAGTTCCCCAGTCCTCTCCACATTGTACATCAATGACTGCACAAGGACCCACCCAGCAAACTGTATCATTAAATTCTCTGACACAGCTATTCTAGGTCTATTACACAGGGATAGCAGCCAGTCGGCCAATCTCTCTGAAATAAAGGACTCTGTGCTCTGGTCTGACAACAACCATTTTGTTTTGAATGTGGGGACGACTTAGGAGATGTTGTCTAACCTGCAGTGCAGTGGTCAGTGTAGGAGGTCCTGCTGCAGTTCTACCGGGCTGTACTGGAGAGTATCATTAGATGCAGCATTGCAGCCTCGTACGGCAGCTTGACAGCGCAATTGATGTCGCAGGTTTCTCGTCTGGTGCAGACTGCTATGAAAATCATTGGGGTTAAAAACCACCGATTTTCTCAGACAGGCAGAGAAAATCGTGTCAGACCTAACTCAAATTCTCCACACATTGTTCCAACTATTACCTTCTGGCAGGAGATTCGGGGTCCCCACGGGCAGACTGATCCATTATAAATATTCATTCCTGCTGAGGTCCATTAAGCTCCTTAACAGTATCTCTTAGTCAGGTTAAATCACCTACAGCATGTGCACACGCCATCAAATGTACAATATGTTTATCTGTGCAAGACTCCATTACCTGTGAAATACATTACCAGACTGTGAAATATTTAAATTAACACTTGAAGTACTTGTGCTGAACATGTGTGTATGTGGATCACCTGTTTCCAAACATAGGTCGGTACTCTGCTGGTTAATGTACCAGTCAACCCGGGACCCAACCGATCTGGTTTGGCAGTCAGTTTTGTGTTCCACGTATGGATTTGGAATAGGTTATATGCCAGATGCAATTCCTTACGCAACCCTTCCCATTTATCCGGGCTTGGGACCGGCACTGGAGGTATACTGGCTTGCGACCCCTTTGTGGCTTGGAATAATAGGTCTGGAGTATTCATTTGAAAACACCAACATTCTCTGCTATCCTCAGATTTTTATGAAAATTGTGGAGGCCACAGTAATAAACAAATGCCTCGATAAGAATTTGTGTTTTAACTAAGGGTATGGTTATAAGGTCATTACCAGGAGACGTGAGAGTCCAAGTGGCTGGAGAAGGAATTTGAATAATTGGTAGGACCAAGTGTTTTAGACCTACAAAAAAGATCTTAAAAACCAGTCAACACTCATGCATCTGAGTTTTGAAGTATGCTGTCCTAGTCAGGAAATAGGGCATTACTGTGTTTGTATTCGCTTGAGACAATAGATTCTTAGTGACGTTTCCAACATGATACGAACCCTCATGTCTGAGTCAGACATGGGAACTGCCAGTGACTGCACACTGCAAAACTTGACATAAATGTTGGGTCAAAATAAACTGTTTTTCTTACAGTCAAGTTCATCTTTATTGTGTGCAAACATTTGTGGACTACAGGACTGTAACGGCTGTATATAAAAAAGGTGCCTCTTCAATTAACTTGCAAATATTAATGCAAAGAACTAGTTTGGAGAACTTTTTCCCCCATCCCGATGGCTTAATGCACTGAGACAAGTTACACATATATTTATGATGTACTTGTTTGTCCTACAGAAGCTGTTTGTGGCATTTGTGGACCAAAGGGACGCAAAGAATTGGATAAAATACCCACTTTCTTCTCGACTTCTCACTGGAACGGTAAGTCCAAAACTGTCATAGTTTTCATGTAACTAACATTAGAACATTGTGACTCACATGGGCAGCAGGGGAATACCTGGATGACCAACATTTCAGATAATCTTGAGATTTTTCTGGAAGTATAGGCAGACCAAGAGCAGATTAATGCTAAAAAAAAAGAAGTGTAAAAGTATTTTTTGATTGGCATTGTTGCGGATGCCCTTGACAACAATGCAACGTATTCCCAGTCAGTCAGGGAGATGTGCTGTCACGACATTGATTATCTGGGTATACAAAACAAATCCCGCTATTTGAATGCGTTGCAGTGGGTTACCTGCATGATTTGTTCAGCCTCAGAATTACTGCCATGTTAAATGAAAAGTAATATAACCAATCATTCAGAAATGAAGATGGATCATACTCCCGTCTGACACGGAGTTCATAAACAGTGGTTTAGCTTATTCATGCAGCTGATGCATCACCCCTGGATAGGTGTGAAATGTGAACACTTGCATTTTTCCGCTCTCTATCTGTCTTCTCCTTTGGAGTACATTTCATATCTCTGCTCCACTGTGGCTATTTTTAGAATGGCTCAAGTATCAGGGGATCCGCTATTCTTCCTCCATCTCTTTATCACTAACCTCCACTCACCACCCTTCGATTGAAGCTCAAAAGCATTGTAGTTTTTTATCCATTGTATAAAAATTGTGTCAGAGGGTGCGATACTGAGCTTCTAGAAACTGGAGGTATACAGTGTCCTCCAGAGTTATTGGCAGCCTTTAAAAAAGTTTTTGAAATGACGTTGGTTTTGCTAGAAAGTCATTTGTTGCTCGTGACACAACATTGTGAAAATGGTGCACTGCAGAAATAAATTAAAACCTTTAATTTGCATACCAGGCCAGTAATTAGTGGTATAGAAAGGTCAGCATTACAGAATAACACAAGGTCCGTGAGTATGAACAAGTAACCCATCGGTTTTTTTGGTCGTTCCCTCTCAAGCTGAGAGGGCCTGTGATGGGCCGAGGCATCACTGCTTTTACAGAACTTGCATTTTGCCAGTTAAGAAACGATAATGTTGATGTTTTTTTCACAATATGAAACTCTGAAACTCGTTACTGCTCAAAATGCAGTCGTCCGAATGAACAACAATTAACCCCTTAATGAGCTTTGGTACAGCAAAAAATCTTGATCATCTTCTTCCCCGGACAGAACTTGATACTCTCTTGCTTTTGTGCGCTGATGAAATGTCACAAGGAAATGAGAATCACCTGTAGGCTAAACATGTGACGCGTAGATAAAAAATCACAAAGCAGAGCTGTTTCAAGGCTAATTTTTTTACTTCATCTTTGTATGGAAATGGATATGTTCACTTCAAACGGAGTATCCGTCAACCCTTTCATAGGCCTACTTCCATGCAATTTTTCCTCGACATGTACTCCATGGACAACCAGAAGAGCGGTGAAGAGTTGAAACACACAACAAAAATGGTTGTAGTGATATATCTAGTGAATAAAAATAGGATAGGCGCTTTAAGAAAGCGTACATGTGTAATAGTATAATGTGTGGTATATAAGCAAAGTCAGCATTTTGGGTAGATGGCGCCTGCCAAAAGTACGTGAGTATAGGGCTCTGTTCCCCACTCTAGAAACGTCTACATGTAGCAGTCATGTTAAGTTGATCAAGAATAGGCCTTGGGAATACATTTATGTTCAGTGGAGTACAGCGTGTTCCTCGGGCCACTTTGTTCCTTCATGTTGTGGTGACTCATTCTCTCAAGATGAAGACCAGTATACTCATCGCTGGGACCCCACCCCTCAGATTGTAAAAAGGTTGTATAATACAGTAACCCAGATGATATTATTATGAGGTTTATTTAAGTTTATGCTGCTGATTTTAAATTTTTAACAAGAAAAGATGTGGGTTATTATCAGGAGGAGATGGTACATGATGGAAGACACTATCAAGTTGCATTGTGTTGGATGAAGTGCTTTGGGAGCTTGGAGCTCTTGACTTAAAGTCAGAATATATTTGCGTCATTTGCATGAGGTTTACATTTTTCCTCTTGTTAATCCCTCAACTAGATGAAAGGGCAGTACCAGTGCCTCCTCAGTCTTTAAGTTGTCATTTTTTCTATTTTAATGAAAAGGACCACCTATTGCTTCTGAAGAGCCAGGGACAGCTCATACACTGCTGGTGTTAGTGACTCGAGGAGACTTTCAAAGCCCTCCCTGTACTGCTCTTAAGCGCTCTCTATTTTCCTGCTTGGTGCTAGAAGGAAGAAACTGTCAGTTAGAGGAGGACCACCTTGTGAATGTGCTGATCACAGTTTGATGCTACATAAGGGCTGTAGCCACAGTAGCACTCAGGTTGATAGCAATTAGATGTTTTCCTGATGTTTTATTTTATTCATCCTGGATGAAAAGTGTTCTAGAAAAATATTGAAAAGGCATTAAACAACGTGGCCAGCTCTTCCTGTCAGTGTATCATAGTGTCCCCTTCATCCTCCACTCCTTAGGGCAGCAGATACTTGAACTGCAGACGGCATTTCTTTCTCTGCCCCTAACACACAGACAAAAAACAAGTATTTTGCATTTGGCAAGCTTAGCAAATATTTTTTGCTAACATCATCAAACTGCCGAACAGCCCTTCACATGTAGTTGTGTTTTTTTAAACCATTGCTATTCTGCATTATTTGTAATGCAGAATTTTTTTCTGTGTTTATTTATGGGATCAGCATTGTTCTTGACTGTGTGCTCCAATAAATGAACTGTGGCCTCCTACCCTCCTGCCTTCATTTCAACTTTATTGTAATGAATATTTAGTGTGTGTTGGCAAATAGCAGTGTTCATGCAGCCACAGTGAGCTGTGTCGCCGCAGCCATAGAGTGAGGCAGGCGTCCCAGCAAGTTGCATATTTTATTATTCACCTTTGGTAGTTGCTGAGACCCATATTGTTTGCCACTTTTAATGGAACACCAGACCACAAGGTTTAAAAACGAAAAGTTGGATACAATTTTGCAACAGCACCATCATAAGTATGTTGTCTAGCTTGGAAAATGTATAGAGAGAAATTGAGAAAGCTTTACATTCCCTTTACAAAGACACTGAAATATCATGTATATGTATAACAAGCTCTGCCAACAATGTCATGTCAGCTGGTTTACACTAAAAATACTTGATGAACATTCACGAAACCTGGTAGGGTGGTTTGGCAACTTACAAAAGACGAAATAAGCTATTTAATTTTGAGGTGGATCCCTGAGAATGTTTTATGAAACCGTGCTGGGAATGTAGCACGACAAACATAAAATTGACAGTGATTCCAGTAAAAGGGGCAGAGTCTGAATTTTCTTTTCTCCTTTTCTGATGGATTACAATTGAACTAAGTGGAAGTGCGAGTCATGTGCCACCAGACAAACTACACCACACGGGAAATAAATCCTCTATTAGCGATTTATTGATTTTCTTGACTAATTATGAAACTTACAATGATACGAATGGGATTACAAATGGTGGGGATAAGTGTGCACTTTCCGAATGCTTACTAGTTTTAGTTTTAGTTTTTTTGTTTCTACAAAGCTTTCTGATTTCATTTTAATACTAAAAAGGAACTATAACAATAATTAATCGGTACCATGAGAACCACTGTGTGCATCTTAGCAGTGCATCAATGAAATGAAGTAGAATCTGGTGATGAGTAGTGACCTTACGTGTGGTGTATGTGTTTATACACACATATATACATATATATATATATATATATATATATATATATATATATATATATATATATATATATATATATATATATATATATATATACATATATATATATATATATATATAT
>VRLP01006676.1:0-26818 GCA_009660295.1 Lophius piscatorius | reverse complement strand
TGGAATGAGAGTCCATATCGACTGATGACACGGCCAAGGGGGAGCATGTACAGTATGAAGAGAATGGGGCCAAGGACTGATCCCTGGGGGACCCCACAGGTGATGGTGTGTGTCCGGGACCTTGAACTTCCAAGGGAAACGTATTCTGTTCTGTCAGTGAGGTAGGATTGAAACAAGTTGTGCGTCTGTCAGTTGTGACATACGCACAACAACAAGTTGTGCGTATGTCAGAAAGCCTTTTCCAATTAGATGAGTTGATGCAGGTAAACAGTGGGTCGGCAGGCGACCGACATTGCAATTCCGTAAGGCTTAATTAGGATTGGAAAAAAAGTGTCAATGTAAACCCACCTAGTGTCATAGTTTGCGTTCTAGTCTTTGTCTTCAAATATTTTATTTGTTATTTGAAGTTGTTGTAGCTACTGCTGACTTCCACAAATGCTCCACATGCTGAAGGTGAATTTTCGTGGACTCCTGAAACTAGACAGCAATCAGAGCACAAACCTGACCCAAAACAGCCCGGTTTCCCCTCGATGTCATTGCAACAGTCTAATGAAAAATTGACCATCATGTAACTCATTGGCCAACAATCGGTGTCATAAGAAAAAAAAAAAAAATCAAAATAACTAACGGGTCTAAAGATCTTCAACTGAAAGTCAGGATCAAGGGCCGAATCATGAAATAGGTTTATTAGACTGTATACTTTTGATATGGGTAGTTTTGGTTCTGGAGAAATAAACAAGCTTCATGACAGGACTGTCTTTCTTTATACTTGATGAATTGACTGGCTTTCATCTGAATTCAGCAGATGGACTTCTGTTTCAATGGATGAACAGATTCATGAGATTCAGTGGATGAACAGATTCATGAGGTTATCTCTATACTATTATGAGAAGACGTCACTACGAGCAGTGACGTCAGTGACGTCACTACGAGCAGTGAACTTCAAATACAATACTCCAGGCTATTTTCTGACCTGTTTTCTTTGGCACTGGGTGCATCAGTACACAGTCTTGATGAGGACTGGGACCCCTTATGGGCAGAGGTTGTTGGGGGAGAGTCCAGGATGCTGTTGTCATAAACATAAAATGGTCCTTCTCACTTGTACACACACACACACACCACCCTTTTCTGATGATTTCCCACACCTTTATAAACTGCTGCCACAGTTTCTAAACCTTCCAGTGACACTGTTCGATCTTCAACTCCTCTCAATAAAAAAAACAATAAATTTGTTTCAGATTACTTTTTTTGTCTTTAGGCCTGTAAGAATTACATAATAATCTTGTTGTGAGTTTCATATTTGCTAAACGTGTTTAAAAAATAGTGACTGAACTACAAATTTAGCATTTTGATCATAATATTCAGGGCGGTTTTCCACTGTTTAATTGACTTGTTTATGAAATCTGCTTGCCCTTCTTCCAGAGAATTCACTTTTAGCGTCTCCGTGTGTTAACGTGATGACGAGAGGAGATCAACTTTTCGACTCATGAAAGGTGGATCGCTTCTTGAGTCATGTAAAAAAATAAACTACACCTCCATAATCCTCTTCGTTACAGATACACAATACCCATTAAGGCTGCCACTAACAACTATTTTAATAGTCTTATCAATCGTGTCAATAATCGACCGATTAATCTGATATTTTTTAATTAAAAATAAGTACACAATTACTAAATGGCTCTTGTTTTGTCATCAGCTATTGAATCTAGTGTTAGGTTGTTTAAGGTACTGTGCATGCAAACTAACAATAAAAATGAATTCTTCTTTCCAAAATGTCTTTAATTAAACTTTACTGCTTTTATAACAGACCGTTAAACCACAGGTTGCTATGCCAACAATGCATTTGCTGAACTGGACTTTAGTCCTTTCACTTTGCATCACATCACTGCTGATGCAAAAGGTAAATATAATGTATAAATAAATCCCCCAAAAATATTAAAAATACAGCAGTTTCTCTGGAATTAAATCAAACATCCATGGAAATTTAAGAAAATAAAAAAGGGTACATAAGAAAATAAAAAAGGGTACAAAAGAAAACGGTCAGTGCTTTGTGCATTCTGCAGTCAACAACTCCGTTGACTGACTCGGCTCAGTTCACAACCTTTCAGACTGTGTTGAGGGAGAAATGCTCCCACATCTTAGATGTCATCTGTCGTGATGGTGTTGTTATGGCGCTAATGTTTACATTCTACTTTTTACACTGCGTCAGAGGGAATGTCCGATAACGTCACCGACTAATGGAATATTAAATTCGTCGACAACTACTTCGTAATTTTTGTTTATTTGTTGCAGCTCTAATGCCCATAAGGCCACCCTCCTAAAGGGCCAGTAACGGCGAGTTGGAACACAACTTGATGGCGTCGCCGCAGTTTGTATTGTGAATGAAAGTGCTACATAATCATATTTCAGAAATGAGATTGCATATGAATGCGAGCCCTGCCACAAATCAAAACAACAAAAAAATCTCTGGACCCAACAAACTTGATCAGACAGCTGAAGAAGTAAGTTCAACCAAGCAATTGGGAATTACTAAAGCTTTCAGACGACTAAATAAAATCTAACCAAATCAGCTGACAGACGGTGTAACAGGGTTTATAGCCAAATAAAGTTAATATGGTTGAAAACGCAGTGTCTGAAGAAATGCTGCACTATTTTGACCAACAGAATTGCCAGGTAAAACAAATTTCCAAAACTGCAATGCCCAAGTTATAAAGGTATAGTGAATATGTTAGTGTTGTTAATTATGGTCTGGATCAAAAGGGATTCTAAAATTACGGGCCAAAGTATACCGGTTTTATCGTTCCTCTGTAGTCGGCGCTGGATGACTCTTGATAAAATAAGAATCATGATTTTCAACATCAACCTGATATTGGGAAGCAGAACATTTGGAGAAACTGGATTCCAATAGGCTTTCATGTTCTCACCGGTTGAAGGGAAACATAGGATTTTCTTTTCTGATGTAGCTGATCTGAAGGAAATGGCTGCAGAATCGTAGAGACGTGAAATCATAGACGACTCGATCAAGATCGTAACTGATTGGTCATCCAGCCGTACCTAGTAATGATAGATTATTATTATTATTATTACGTCTGCACATTTGAGTCTTTCCATATCTCCTTGAGTAAGTTTTCCAATTTATTCTTGCATCTATCTGTTGGACTCCAAAGCCATGCCAATGCCCCATAAAATAGAGATTTATTTATTTTTGGGCAGTATAATGCAAACTCAGGACTTAAGCTCAACCAACAGGAAAAACATCCTGAGCAGTTGGCCCGCTTCCAAGCCTATAATGGGTCACATGATTCAGTGCATTGATAACGTGTGGCTTTAACGTTGTGTTTGCCAGAAACACTCATTTATGCTTCAGATTCCACAGTAACGAATTCTGTACTTTTGAGAAAAATGTTTCCCTCTCAGTTGCATTCAGACCTAGAGATGATCCACACCTGTAGACACTTAACCATGTCGTCAGGATGGTACACTAATGCCTTTATTCATCTGGAAGAGTGTTTGTTTTTGCGCGCCACTGGAAACAGCACAGATTACATAGTAGCACTCCTGAGACCAGAGGAGAAATTAGAGGGGTGGATGACAAAGCCAGACTGTTATTGCATGAACTAACTCAACCTAAATCCTAATCCTGGTCAGAGATGAGGCTGATATGCCAAACATTCTGCTTTTGGCTCGGTTTACAAACTACACATTACATCATTTCCAAAGGGAAAAAAACTACTACGGCCAAAAGCAATATTTCTTCAAATTGCATCAGCAGCATTTTCATGTGGGCGCTCCGCCTGTCTTTGCATATATAAAGCATCATTTATTTCTAATATAACTAGGCCTTGTATAGGTCTGGAACTTCGATCAGCAGACAGCAGATTTAATCCCGAGGTACTGCGATTAGGGCTGATAATGTCCTAAAATGACAGACATGGACAAAATGGAGTAAAATCTGTTTTTAATCCACCGACCGAAGCTATTGTGCCGTGCTCAGACAACAGAACGGCAGGTTTTGTGCCGCATTTCTCACTCTGAACTACAGACATGAATATTATCATTCATGTGATGATTCGCAAAGCCCTTAATATACCACCCTGTTTCTTTCCACAATTTGTCATCAACCATGACCAAAGTAAACAGATCCGCTGCATAGTTTTTGTTGTGAAGTCGGATATGTCTGAAAACAAAACAATGCCATGTCAGAGTTCTCAACATGATCTGGAGGAGGACACTCACAGCTCCGTAAGTTTCCTGCACTTCCACATTGACCTCCTACTCACATCTGGACACGTGACATTTGGGGAATCTCAATGCTGATAGGCTTTCACCTCACACAAATGTCTTGCTCTAGGTGGGGACGGAAGTTTGCTTCAGTTGAATTATCATCTTTACTGAATTCCTATCATTTGTGTACAGAGCAAATGATTCATCTTATCTTTTTATATTTTAATTGTCATGTCTTTGTTCTCAGTCTGTCTTTTTGCCTTTGTTGTCTTCATTGTCTTTCCTAATTTGGCCTTGTCTCTTTCTCTAGTCTTCGTTGTCCTTTTACTTTTTTGTCATCATTGTCCTTTAGTTTGCAGTCTTTGATGTCCCCTTCTTTGTTTCCTTTATTATTCTATACTTAAGTCATCTGTATTTGTTGTTCATTTGTCTCTTTCCTCTGTCTTGTCTTTTCCCCGTCCTCTTCTTTGCCTCATTCTTTGTCCCTATGCTGACCTTAACATAGACAAATTTTGCAAGAACGTAGGAATATTTTTGATCTGAGCAAAGACGTGAATGAGGCCTCTGATTTCTAACGTACCTCTATGTACTTTTCCCGTTCATGTGCGTTAAAGGCGAGCCTCCGTTTGCCACAGCTCCTGTCCTCTCCACTGCTGCCATGTCAGCTAAAGCCATCTCAGAGCAGACGGGAAAGGAGTTCTTGTACAAGCACATCTGTACCTCGGCAGCCATACAGAACCGCTTCCGCTACGCCAACGTCACCGCGGAGACCGACTGGAAACGCCTCTCACAGGAACATCAATGGCTGCTGACGGAGGTATGCTGCTGTGACGGACTGACGAACTCCTCGGTGTTTGTGATAAGCCTCATGATCTAAACTGTCACCGAAGACAATTTGCATGACATTATGTCACTGCATCATGTGACTGTTACAGCTGGAGACAACTGCCTTCACTTCTGTGATGTTGTACAGTAGCCTGGTTTCAGTGATGATGTTTGTTTAACCTCTGACCTCTACTGTCTTCCACTGTAGCGGCTGGTGGTAAAGCCGGATCAACTAATCAAGAGGCGTGGGAAGCTCGGCCTGGTGGGCGTCGATCTGGACCTACAAGGCGTTAAAGAGTGGCTGAATACCCGCCTCATGAGAGAGACCACCGTGAGTTGAATAATATCTGTTAACTAGCGTTTAGAACAAATGTTGCAACATGCGACTCTGGGTTTGATATTCGCCCATGCAGGGATTATAATTTGTCTCTACTGTCATTTTGAATGATTCTTAATCATCCAGATGAAGATTCTGCTGCACGATTGGAGAATGTGAATTTACATGCTGGACTCGCCATCAGATACATGATCTGAGCACATATTAAACTCATGAAAGACACAGCGTCTGTAAAGATGACAACATGTTGCCCTACATCTGTAAGCCGTGCCCCACTGGTGGTGAATAGAGACATAACAGGTGGTAATGTCATGTGCAGAGATGCAAAACTATGTTGGTTGCTGTGCTGTGAGCCATAGGGCGACAATTTTCCATTTTCTGCCCGACTACAAACTAATATTGGATATAATTGTAGTCTCATCATATGTGTAGCCTGCAGCAAAACGATTACAACCCCAACATCACTGATTTGGTAGCAGGTGACCATAAAATGTTTCTGTAATTACATTGATCAGATCCTGAGCGCAAGGCAGAGGCAGTCCTAGATATTTTTAATGGGTTGCCATTGCCAGGGGGGGACAGCGGGGAAAAAAGATATACACCTCTCATGTAAGTTCAGGTGGTCACAATACACTGTTAATATTTGTGCACAGCCTGCAGAATTTGTAGTATGTATTAGTAATTAAAATGGAGTAATTATCTGCGTTGCACAAAAATGCATGATTGAAAAAAAAAAAAAAAGCATCCGTCGACCATGTTGGCGAATAACTTAATAACGTATAGGACTCTTATCTCAGCCAACTCTTATGAAAAAGCTCTTACATAGTCGGATACTTGTCAAACCACTAAACACAAGTAAATAAATATGTATTCATTGTTGATGAGTGATGATGCAATTGCTCCTAGTTTTTTATATTTGCTCTTATTTAAGGTTGTTACATGATTTAGAACTTGATGTTATTTCACTTTATTTAAAACCTGCCTTATTTTGTTACCATTTCATTGGGTTCGGGGGAAGAGGTGGGGCTTTTTTCCCGCCATAAAGTTTGAGGACCACTGCCCTTCAGTAAAAGTCTAATTGCCTTTTAAATATCTTGAACTGGTTTTCAGGTCTAAAAAGGATTATTGGGCCCAGTTGTGATCATCCTATGGACCCAAATCTCTCATCTTGGAATGTTCTGTTTAGGAGTAACTGATGGGTACGAGGTTGAGGTGGGACTGCACCAAGGATCGGCTATGAGCCCTTTCTTGTTTTCTATGCTGATGGACAGGCTGGTGGATGAGGTCAGGCAGGACTCGCCTTGGGCTTTGATGTTGGTAGATGACATTGTGATCCGTAGTGAGAGCAGGGAACCGTTGGAGGGAAAACCTGGAGAGGTGGATTTATGCGCTGGAGAGAAGAGGAATGAAGGTCAGTTGAAACAACATAGATGACGTGTGTGAATGAAAGGGAGGCAGGTGCAACGGTGAGGATGCAAGCAGTAGAGGTGGAGAAGGTGCTGGAGTTTAAATACTTGGGGTCAACTGTTCAGCGCAGTGGGGAGTGTGGAAAAGAGGTGAAGAAGCGAGTGCAGGCAGGTTGGAATGTTTTGTAGTTTGGAGCAAAGAAATCTAATATGTATTCCACTGGTTCATTCACATCCAGATCCTACTGGGTCAGACTAACATGATTGTGGTTTGTTTATTCTACAGGTAGGAAAGGCTAAAGGTGTGCTGAAGAACTTCCTGATTGAGCCTTTCGTTCCTCACACACAGGTGCTGTATGCATGTTTGTTTTACTGTAGCATTTAATCGTATATCAACAGCAGCTATTAATAAAACTGCTTGGAGAAGAACACGCACGCTCAGGGTGTAAATGTTATGATCAAGTGGTTAACTTGAAATATAACCCCTTCTGTTAGCATTCTAAATCTGTGAAATATGTTTTTTCTGCATTGGTCCTTCCAGGAGGAGGAGTTCTATCTGTGCATATATGCCATGCGAGAGGGAGACTACGTCCTCTTCCATCATGAGGGAGGTGTTGAGGTTGGTGACGTGGACGCCAAAGCCCAGAGGCTGATGGTGGCTGTGGATGAGAAGCTGACTGAGGATCAAGTCATAGCGACTCTCCTCACACACGTCCCCAGTGATAAGAAAGGGTACGGAATTGCCCTTTATTTTAGAGATGGATACTCTTTTGAGTCAAAGCGGCTCTGCGTCTCAGAGCTGTTGTGACCTCGTTCTAGTTCCATCACATTCCTTCGCCCCTGTTGAGATAACATTCAGATCTCTTTAATGTGAAGCAGAGCTCCTCCTCAGCTCTGTCCTTGGAAGCACAGTGTGATCTTCTCTCTTCAAGCCCCGTCTTTCCCATGTGGTAGCTTTAGCATTTAAAAATTTCTGTAAAAGGTCCTATTAAAGTTAATTTCAGAACATTTTAAAGTTTAAAGAAAATAACCGATGAAGCCGGGAAGGATTGTCGGCCACACGCTAACACGTATATCTTGTTACGTTCTGTATTTTATCCTGCAGACTCTTATTTCATTTCTACGTCTGTGGACCAGAAGTTTGTTAAAACAGGCTAATATTCAAAGGAAACCTCATTTCCAACAGGAGTTCTTCAATTTCAAGAAATTGAAGAAACACAATTGCACCAATCAGCGATGCCCTATCAATGGTTATAATGTTAAGTCAAGGATTTATCGGGTTACCATGGTTACCTGTCACTGGGTGGGATATATTCAGTCTCAGGTGAGCATTTTGTCATGAAGTAGAAACCAAAAACATGGTCCAAGTGTACGGAACTGAATGACCTACACAATATAAGACAGTGGTTTTAATGTTACGTCTGATCAGTGCACACTTATACAAATGAAACACTCTAAAAAGGTGAATGCAAACCTCCACCAAGGTAGTTGAGTTCTTACGGATTATTGTGTTTCAAGGCCAAACACAACGAGGTGGATATTTCTAGATTTCCTGTTTTGACCACCCCCTTTTTTCTTGAAAACTTAAAATTCATGTATTTGGACTCTTGTTTTTAATTTATTCTCAAACCTGAAGGTGCTGACAGAGGAGCTGTTAATTTAGTTTCCTCCACTAACTGATCCGTGATGTTCTCATCATCGACAACCTCCAGCGATAAACCGTCAGATTAGTTCAGTCTTCACTTCTTGTAGAATTACATAACCAGATGTCGTCCTTATTGGGCACCTGTCAAACATTAAACTGTGTATAATTACAAGGTAATAGTGAAAAAACAAAACATTTCTGTGTGCTAGTTGTCTGAATAATTGTGTGCGTCTACCTAGTTTTTGAAATGTGTTATATAAACAGCCAAACGTTTCCAGTATGTGCATATAGCCCCCCCCCATTCCCCATCCCCCAAGGTAATAATGGGTATAATGACTCTGAAAATAAATTATTTTAGGACAAACTTGTCCAAATACACCTGACGGGTATGGAGATACTTTCAGTTTATTTTGAGGATTGTAATTGAGATGAGTTTTAACTTAAAATAAACATTAGGCAAAATGGATAAAACCACTCTTAGTCTAAGTAATTGATCTAATCAACATGAAAACAATTAGCTAGAGCAGTGGAAGCCGCTGGGTTTTCTGTAGGAGTAAGAACCAGTTGATCAAAGATAAGCTGCTGGGACCGGTTTAGAGGTGCATCATAGGTCCCCATGACAAGATTCATATCTCTTACTGCGGGTCGGTCAGGAACCTCAGCCCTCAGGTCTACAGTGTCTACTATTCTCTCTCTCATTGTGGTTTTAATCTGCTTGTTTCATCCTTGCAGAGTCCTGGCCAGTTTCATAGTGGGGCTCTTCAACTTGTATGAAGACCTGTACTTCACTTACCTCGAGATCAACCCTCTAGGTACGTTTTTATGTGCCCAGATGATCTACGTTTACTTATAACAACCCTCAGTTTTATTGAAGAACATGCCGTTATTATGTAATATACAACTGCAGCATTCTCCTGTGTATCTCTGCTTGAGGAAAACCTGTAACTTAGTTAATAGCACGGCTTCTGTTCTCCCAACCAGTGGTCTCCCACGATGGAGTGTACGTCCTCGACATGGCAGCCAAGATTGACGCCACAGCAGATTATATCTGCAAGGCTAAATGGGGCGACGTGGAGTTTCCACCACCCTTCGGCAGAGAGGCATACCCAGAGGTATATTATACTCTTTAGCTTCTTAATGGGCACATCTTTTCTGAAATCAGTTTTACGAACACTTTTTGGAGGGAGGTAATGTTCTTATTTTATTTTTTTTGTGCATTTTCTACATACTTTAATCTTTTATATTCACATTAATCTGTTTCGAAATGTAACATTACAAAAACATATTTTATTTCTCAAGACATTTGTATGTGTTCAGATAGTTTCCTAAAATTGCTATCTTGATTGTCCTCTTGTACATCTAGATAAATAGTAACTAAGTACATTCACTTAAGTATTGTACTTGATTACAAATTTAAAATATACTTTAACTTCTTCGACTCGAACTACATTTTTCTAACAGTTGTTACCTTTGAGATAACGATTCTTTTTATGGTTTATTATGTGGAAAATGTCTCAACACTAAAAGTCTGACCTTTTAGCCGTGTGTGTCACACAGGATGTGTAATAATAATCCTGTAGATTAAACTACTCGACATCATAAAGTAGTTAGATTACCTGATTTTTAAACAAAACCAGTTTTGGTTAGCGGATTATACTGAAACATACTTTCACTTAAGTAAAGTTTTAAATGTAGGTCTTTTACTTGTAGTAGAGTAATTTCACAGTATGGCTTTGGTACTTTTACTCAAATCAAGGATCTGAACACATTGTATTCTGAATTTCACCCTTCATAAATAATACTTGATATGAATCAATACAACAAATTATGCCCAACTGGATCCAGTTACAGATCATAATCCGGATCAGGGACAGTGAAATCTATATTTGGTGTAGGTCAGAATGTTTGGGTCACAGGAGGAGAGACGTGGCACTGCCGCCAAAATGTAGCTGAGCTGCTACAGATTCAGAGTCAGTCCACCGGTCATGCCTCGCCGCCACATTCAAGGTGTCCCACAGGTAGAATGAGGTGCAACCATAAATTACATAATAAAGTGAGCCGTAGTTGCTGAGAATTTCATCTCAGGGTTTAATCTCTGCAGATTGCCTTGTTTTTAATCAACTCTAGCGTATTTAGTGAACTTGATTTTGCCCGTGTGATATGCATTGGCTGAAGGGTATCCATCTCCATTTCCTTGCATTTCATGCATAACATTCATGGCAAAAATGGACACTGATGTGCTTTTAGTTTTCCAAATGCCCCATCAGTATCACAAACCTACAGTATCTAAGGTAAAGACAAAAGCCACTGCGAGTTCTTGGAAGTTTTCCAAATGCATTTCAATATCAAATACCTTCCAGTCATACTTCTATACCCTGGTGTAATAACTTACCTGCTAGTGGCAACATAAGCATAGCGGTAGCTGGGCCGATGGTGAACATGATCATTCGCTGAATCGTCAAAGGATCATGGCTCAGACGCATCCTGCAAACTGCTGCTCAAAAGAATTAAGAAGAGAACACTAAATCATCAAAGATTCACAATCCTAGTTATTGTAAATCAGGTTCATCTGCTTTGGTGCAAATTAAAGGGACAACAGGTGCAATGGAGAGGCAAGACAGCCACCAATAAGTTTCTGGTTCTTAAGGTGGCGGCCAAAGACAATTTCTCTATCCTCATCCTTCTGACTGATCCTTTTTAGTTTTGTTTTCTGCTAGTGTCCTTGTCTGTACTGGTACCATGATGTGGTAACTGCAGCCCATTCAGGTAGCCCGTTAATCCCAGCTCCTTCACGATGGAACATCCATATGTGCGCTCGCCAGAAGGTTTTTTTGTGTCTCCCACCAAACTGTCAGAAACACTCCGTGAGGGTGGCATCAGGGCCCGAAGCTTTCCAGAGGAGAGCTGCAGAACCAGCAACGGTTCCTCCTGTTCCAGGGCAATGCCTGGCCTCATGTGGTCAGTGTTTAGGCAGTTCCTTGATGACCCCAGACCTGAATCCACCTGAGCACCTGTGGGACATCATGCATATCTGCATCTGATGCTGTCAAGTAGAACCACAGACTGTCCAGAAGGTCACTGATGCTCTGATCTACATCTGGGAGGAGATTCACCAGGAAACCATCCTGACTAATCACCTGCCCAGATGTTGTCAGGAGTGCAGAGAGGCACACCACACACACACATCACTGAGTCACAGTATGAGTTGCTGTGATGAAATTCACACAAGTTGGATAAGCCTGTGGTTTAATTTTTTTTTTTTCTGTGACTTTAAATAGAGCCCTTAATGGTTGATTTTGGTTTCAGTTGACCTTTGCTACATCAACTTGTTCACAATAAATGGCACCGCGTACCTCAGTTAAGATTTTCTAACTGAATAATTTGTTAATCAAGATCCGATGCTTGATTAAAGTGTTCCGTTAATTTTTAGGAGCTGTGTATTTTCCGATTGTTCAGGTTTTGGTGACAATGGTGTTGGCAGAGGTATACTCTCTCTAAATGCTTTCTTGTTTTATGTTGGAAAAACTTGAATACCAGCGATGACTACCATCTCTGGTGTCCATCATTGAAATCTGTTTGACTTTGAGACATTAATAGGAACAGATTGTAATGAGAACATAACGTACAGGTTAGTTATCATTACCGTGTTAGGTAGAGCGTAGCTTAACAGTTTAGTAATGAGTTCAC
Organism: Lophius piscatorius; assembly: GCA_009660295.1. Lineage (NCBI taxonomy): Eukaryota > Metazoa > Chordata > Actinopteri > Lophiiformes > Lophiidae > Lophius > Lophius piscatorius. Next base: position 14,694 of record VRLP01006676.1, on the reverse strand, counting down.
AGACCCACTATCAAAAGGAGCCTTAGATTTACCTGCACTCATTTCCCAGAATGCATCACCACTGATTGATTTCTCTTCTATAGGAGGCGTATATAGCTGATCTGGATGCAAAGAGCGGAGCCAGCCTGAAGCTGACCCTGCTGAACCCTCGTGGTAGGATCTGGACCATGGTGGCCGGAGGAGGAGCTTCAGTTGTCTACAGGTACTCTATTCTTATATAAAACCTTGATGGCAACTAGAATCGGTACATGAGCGCCATGTTCCCTCTGCTTCAGCGACACCATCTGTGACCTGGGTGGTGTGGATGAACTGGCCAACTATGGCGAGTACTCTGGGGCACCCAGCGAGCAGCAGACCTACGACTACGCTAAAACCATACTGTCTCTCATGACACGGGAGAAACATGCTGAGGGTGAGTACGACAGCCACTTTTCTCAGGGCGTCACAGGAACTGGACAAAGTCGATAGGGTGGAAGGAAGCACAGGAAAACACTGTTGGACACGCCTACTGCTATGTGACCTTCTCACTCTGTATTTAGTCTGTCACAAGGCCTCACTCTGCTTGAGCCACTTATACATTTCACGGTTGTCACCGAACTATGTTAGTGGGTGTCGGATGTCAACATGTTCCTCAACTCCTCCTCTTCTCTGAATCTGCAGGGAAGGTCCTGATCATCGGAGGAAGTATCGCCAACTTCACCAACGTAGCAGCAACATTCAAGGTGAAATGTGCTAAAGGACACAAACCCCAACAGAATTATTCTGGTCTCTCTGATGCTGTGGGGAACAGATCTGTCTGTTACCGTCCCCCTACAGCTGCATGGTATAGAACGTCATGCCCAGTTTGACTGAGCAAAGTCCCTTCAAGGTTCATGGTGGGTTTATGATCTGCATCTGGAGCATTACTACATAAAGTGCGTCACTCATCTCCTTGAGGGACAGGAATTTGGTCTGTCTGTGTCCATCAATTCCTCTGAGACGGTCCAGGTGGATGCAGTGAGATGCGGCTGGGGACCCTCCGGCTTGATGCGGTGGGGACGTTGTAGTGGGGACGCTGTGGCTTAATGTAATGAACCGGTTTGAGTTTAGAGTGAAACAGCTTTGAGTAAAGACATCCTCCTCCTGATTAATCCTGAGGCGGCACTTAAAGTCTCTTCACATGTCCGTTAGGGTCAATTAATAACATAAAGGACTTAATTCAAGTCATAGATCTGTGTTGTGCATCACTAGTGTGTAACCGTCAGTGTGTGTGTGTGTGTGTGTGTGTGTGTGTGTGTGTGTGTGAGGCTTCCTGTGTAGGTGCATCTGATCCTTTACATATCTAAAATTGTAGTTCAGCGTTGACCTCAGACCAGGTTTTGGTTCGTCAGTCTTCAGTCTCTTCCTGCTCCTGACCATGCAGACGGGCCTGGAAGATGTGATTTTCATAGCTGACTGGTCTCTCTCGCTCTGTCCTCAGGGCATAGTCAGGGCCATCAAAGATTACCAAGGTCCCCTGAAAGAACACGAGGTCACCATTTTTGTTCGCCGTGGTGGTCCCAACTACCAGGAGGGACTAAGGGTGATGGGTGAAGTCGGTGCGTGAGATGATGCAGTATCCTCCCGATGATTCATTTCACTACGGAGTTGGATTTAACTGGCTTCTCTCTGGTTCTGTACAGGGAAGACCACAGGTATTCCTATCCATGTCTTCGGTACGGAGACCCACATGACAGCCATTGTTGGAATGGCTCTGGGCCACCGGCCGATCCCAAACCAGCCCCCTATGGACGCACACACCGCCAACTTCCTGCTCAACGCCAGCAACAGCGCAAAGGTATTTTTTTCTTTTAGAAAATGGTAAAACTTATGATTGTTAGTATACTGTCAAAATCGTTGGAACCCAATTTTCCCTGAACAAAATATCTGCACACAGTCTAAAAGTCTGCCTGACCATAAATTACATGTTTGATTCTCTTATTTCCTGTCCCAGACTCCCGCTACGACGAGGACCGCCTCTTTTTCAGAACCCTTGGTGTCTAACGATGTCACTCCAGCCAAAAAGTGTAAAGCAGGTCTACCAGCAGGTAAAAGAAAACACTGCAAGACGAATCCCTGCAGCCTTTTCTCCCTTCCTCCTCACGTCACTGCCACTCTGCTCTTTAATTTTCTTCCTGTGTCTCCTTCTTCCTCTTCGTTTTGCTGCACAAACTCACCTTCATCTTTCTCATGCTTATTTCTCTAAGACTGTCTTCATTCTATACTTTGGCCGCAGAAGAATGTGGTCACACTTGAGGAGACAGGTAAGTGATGAGTGTGACACGCCCACACTGCACTCTGCTGCCCAAACACTCCACTCTGGTTTCTTCCTGTCTCGTCTTGATAGCGATGTCTGATGTTCACCTCAGTGCCTCAGGAGTCAGTGCAGCTCCAACAGAATAATAGTTAAATTGAATAACAAGAAACGGTTAAATCTTCTGATGTTAAAACCGTACGGCGAGGGGTTTGTCCTCTTTAGGCTGATGTCTACGGTTGGTTTCAGACGCAGGCTTTGTTGAAGTGCTTCTCTCAACAGCGCCGTCGAGGCATGCACTTTGGCAGCAGAGCTTTGCCTGGCCTTCCTCCTGCTGTACCATTAATGGAGTGTTTTTCAAAGATGATGAAGTCTGTTCAAGATGAATCATTCTCTCCTCTCTTCTCTTTGTGCTCGTCTTTTTGTGTTCCTGTCCTGTGGGCTCGCAGGAATGCTGGCCTCCTCAGGCTGCAGTGGAGGTATGGAAGGGTGTCAATTAACCTATCCTCCTGCCTTGTCCAATCTCTCTCTCCTCCCCAGCCCTCACAGTTCACCATCCCAATGTGTGCTTTTTTTTATTATGATAGAGTAATAAAGTCTGGCACTTTGTTGCTCCTTCCATCCATTTCCTGTAGCCACTGGTGTGCAGGGTTCATCACAACCTATACATGGACTCAAACACTTCACACTTATCGGTCACTTAAAGTCACCAATTCACCTTTGTTGGGTGTTGTTTGACTGTGGGAGGAAGCTGCAGTACCCAGAAGCATTGATACTCGTATTTAAATCTAATTATCGGAGTACATCGACACAAAACCAACATCTGATGGAAACTGAGCATTTAAACATTCTGCTTCCTTTCAAGAGCAGCAGCATCCTTAATAATTCCAGGGTCTTGCAGCTGAATGGGGAGAAAATGTGATGTAGAAAGTTTTTGGGTTTTTTTGCGAAATTTTTTTAAAAGCAATGAACTCACAACTAGTGTATAGAGGAAAAAATATTCTATTTATGTAATGTTCTTAAAACAACCCAAATACTGAGCTCACTTGATGATGTAGCAGACTTTGTTTCGGTGTTGCTCGGGCCATACTGCTTATTTTGAGGGTCCTATGGCTCAGCAGTGTGAAGCCACAATAAATTCTGGTCGAGGCCTACAGCAGTCCTAATGTGCCAATCAGGAATCAGACTTGGGTAAAGGGCCGAAACGATGTTGGCTAATTCCAGTGTGGGTCAGTGTGGATAAAGTTAGCTGACGTTTGCTGATGTAACGGTTGGAGGCATGAAGCAATCCTGACCATCTCATTGGTGGTCTGACCTGGGTATAAGAGTAAACACTACCCGAACCATCTAGGACACATGTAAGATATTGTGTAATTATTTAAAGAACATCCCCGCTGGTATACAGCACAAACACAATCGATAATTCAAATCCAGGAATGCACTGTGAAAGCCGGCACGTCAGTCAAGAGCGATTGTGCTTCTCACTGCTCCTGTCAGATATCGGCGTTTATCCAGTCCTTTTTACTAAACTTTAGGCTAATCCTTAGACGATACGCTGCAGAGGCCGGGAGGGGATATAGATGAGAGAGAGAGAGAGAGAGAGAGAGAGAGAATTTAGAACGATGAATAATATATGTAGTTGTAAGTTGTACATGTGTATTAGTAAATGGAATGTTTTAATTAATTGGCGAGGTGCATTCACGTCCATCTGCCATTTAACATGTCAGTGCTTTTGGGTAAAAACAAGAAACGCCTAAAGTTGCTTACGTTTATTGTGAAATGCACTTGGGAGGCTTTTCATGCACCTTACGATTTTCTGAGGAGCAGCAGAAATATGGTTCCCTGGTTGTCGTTGATGCCTGTGAATAAAAACTTTTGGTTTGAAATGATTTTGTCAAACTATGCTAATAGAGAGGGAGACATAAAAATGTGTTATGCTGATTTATTTTGAATTAAAACTATAGTTTAAGTATTTCTATTCAGTATAGAAGGTATAGAAACTGGTTCCTCTGAAGTTTTCCTCAGGTTTTCTAGAGTTCAGACTTGGAGTTGCATCTGATAACGAGGGAAACCATGTCAACAAACAAGTGAACTTTGCTGGCAGGGAGCCAGATCTGAACATAATGCATTTACTCTCCCGCTACTGACCCGGGTAACACGTCCAGACCGCGTTTTCAACACCAGATATAAAAAGGGGCTATAGGTTATTAATAGCGTTTGTAGTCTAACTTTTAAGAATATTACAAATTATTTTCAAATATTTTACAACATCTTCTGGTGTTGTCTGATTCCAAATTAATCCTATTAATCTGGAGGTGGACAAAATAAAGCGTGGCATAGTTGCAAATGTGAGTCAAACCTGCTTACATCCACATTCCTGCTGTGAATGCTTTTATTTCTTCTTCCAGCTCTGATGTCTTTCTGTCATCTCGTTCTTTCAGCCAAGGCCACAACTCTCTTCAGAAAACAAACCAAGGCCATCATCTGGGGCATGCAGACGCGCGCCGTTCAGGGAATGATGGACTTTGATTACGTCTGTTCCAGGGAAGAGCCCTCTGTGGCAGCCATGGTCTACCCCTTCACGTAGGTGCACACAAATGTGATCACAAACCTGTTACTTAGCTGATTAAAGGTGCAGTTCAAGTTAAATACATTTCCTAATGTCCACTAATCTGACTAGGATTGTCCTGATTGATATGAACAGCAGTTCCTGGTTTATTTGATGGATGGATGAAAATGTCTGACACCTGTGGGCCAATCTGCAATGAACTTTTCTGTACCAATAAGACCCTTTCATTTCGAACATGTGGTCAACAAGTGAGAAACTGCTGTTGGTCCATAATTCAGGATTTTTGTCCGTTAGGTTATTGGTTAAGAAAAGATTCTTTTGATTACTCAATGGGTCGGCAAACTAGCCTCCCACTGACCCACGGGTCTGGAGCCTGGCCTCCCGTCGACCACACGCTGCCTGACCTTTTTCGTTGCTAATAAACTTCACCCGTCTTTCCACTTTTCCGATTGAAGATTAAATAGATTGTGCTTTCGGTCTGTCTGCTGTCTAGTGGTGACCACAAGCAGAAGTTCTACTGGGGCCACAAGGAGATCCTGTTGCCAGTCTATAAGAACATGGCCGACGCCCTGAAGAAGCACACTGACGTTGACGTCATGATCAGCTTTGCTTCACTTCGCTCAGCCTTCGACAGCACGATGGAGGCCATGCAGCACCCACAGGTAAAATAGGACTGTGGCGATGGCCTCATGATGACCTAATGGAGTCATTTGATGTTGACCAGTGGCAGCCATTCAGACATGGTCGGCTGTTCTTCCCGTTTTCAGATCCACACCATCGCCATCATTGCTGAGGGAATCCCTGAAGCTCAAACCAGAAGGGTGATCAAGATGGCTGACGAGAAGGGCGTCACCATTATTGGCCCCGCTACGGTATGACAACATATAGCACCAGCATGCACTGCAGTAGAAGGCGGAGGTCATTGAGAGGGTATTGGATGACGTTCTCTCTCCCAGGTTGGAGGCATCAAGCCGGGCTGCTTTAAGATTGGTAACACTGGAGGCATGCTGGACAACATCCTGGCTTCCAAACTGTATCGCCCTGGCAGTGTGTCGTACGTGTCGCGCTCTGGGGGCATGTCCAACGAGTTGAACAACATCATCTCCCGCACCACAGACGGTGTCTATGAAGGCGTGGCCATCGGAGGGGACAGGTAGCTCTTTTATAACTTATCTTGGCGCCTGGGTTATGGATGTCGTCTGAACAATTAAATCGTTTTGTTTGTTTATCCAGATATCCAGGCTCCACCTTCATGGACCACGTCCTGCGTTACCAGGACACCCCGGGGGTCGAGATGATTGTGGTGCTGGGAGAGGTGAGGGGAGCTCAGTTTTTTTGTTTTTTAATAAATGGAGCGTTTTGGTTGTACTTCATGGATGTATTCTTCCTCCTCTCTCCCAGATTGGAGGCACAGAGGAGTACAAAATCTGCCAGGGCATCATTGAAGGCAGGATAACCAAGCCTGTGGTGTGCTGGTGTATTGGAACCTGCGCCACCATGTTCACCTCTGAGGTTTGTTTTTGAAATAAAAGACACTTCTCACCTCTTGGTTTTGCATCTGCTCCATCCTACTGAACAATTACCTAGAAATCAATCATACAAACCTGGCACTGCAAACTTGAGTCAGAGTTGAGTTTTCCAGCCCATCCCGGAGGATACTTCAGCTAGATGAAAATACTTAACAGTTTGAGCTGGAAACTGTACCCCTGTTGCTTTCAAGGGCAATCCAGAGCAGGTTGTAGTGGACCAAGATGGAGGAAATGCACCCTGCTGGGTCTTGGGAGGGTTTTAGTGTGTCAGTGTAACATGGCGACCTATGTGCACAAGGACCCGCCCCTCTGTAAATATAAGGGCTCATTCAAAGTCAACATTCAAAACTGATTCTTATTTTTAGCTCTTTTTGCATTAATAAAAGATCCCCCGGGATTTTACAAACTGCACCTTTGACTTTAAATGCCAGAATTTGCTATGAAATTAGTTCAATATTTTTTATTTGGGTGCACATTTTTACAGAGGCCAACTACAAGTGAAATTAAATTTTACACCCTGGACCTTCAATCTGAACCCAAACTTCCTTTTATCATAACTAACATTGCGGCACATGTTGATGTGGGCTCTGAGCGCGTGACGTCTCGCCTTGATTGATGCCTCGGCCCCATCTCTGCTCTCTCCTTCCTCCGCTCGTAACTCAGGTGGGAGGGGGTTACTATTTTTAGGAGAGGATGTTCATACTGACTAATGAGAAGACTGGAACTTTCTAATTTTATTTTTATTGGCTGTGAGTTCCGAGACCGACCTCTCACTTCTCCATCTCCAGGTTCAGTTCGGTCATGCAGGCGCCTGTGCCCACCAGACTTCAGAGACGGCGTCGGCCAAGAACCAGGCGCTGAGGGATGCTGGGGCTTACGTGCCCAAGAGCTTCGACGAGCTGGGGAACGTCATCAAGTAATAAACTCGGCACAGTTGCAGTAAAGTTTTTAAAGTGACTCATGGTCATGGTAACCACTAAAACGTTTGTCACACAGGACCGTTTACGACGAGCTGGTGGCCAACGGCACCATCATTCCTGCCCAGGAGGTTCCTCCCCCAACGGTACCTATGGATTACTCCTGGGCCAGGGTAAGTACATATTCCTAAAAAAACCCAAAGATTGTTGATAATTCTGAAGTTTTTAAAGACTAACACTTTTATCGGTGTGCGTTAACGACAATGCAAATATTTGGTGATTTTTTTCTGTTGCCATAGTTAATAGCTGGACTTGTGGTGGTTTAGTTTCCGGAGCAGATCTGATACTTATTATTTTTCAACAAATGACAACCCACAAGTAATTACTGTGGCGCCTGATAATAGCGGAACTGTTACTGCATTTAGCCTGTGGGGATCGGAATCATCAGAAAACCTTCATCGTGTAAAATTGTATTATAAGACAATGAGGATTTATTACTTTTTTCAACTTTAAAATGAGTCCCCACAGGAAAATTCTGTTGACATGTTCTATCTTATCGGATCAAGTTCTCAGTCTTTACTGGTTTAAACCTGATCCTCCAACTGACCTCAAAGACCTAGATAATTTAATTTTAAGACATAATTTATGTCCCGACAAACTCAACTGTTTGTATCATCACATATAAATAATGCAGTTGCAATTGTATGAAAGTGACTCCTAGTTGCCCGTAGCTGCGAATGATCGTCTCTCCGCATGTTGGTCCTGTAATGAACCGGCGACTTGTCCAGAATCTATCCTGCCTTGTGCGGGGTTACAGAAAAAGGAATGAAATTTAAAAACATCTCTATTGTGACTCTACTAGTGCTTGCTCTACTCTCTCATATCCATGAGCGATGACGCGTTCACACGTAGCACGATACTCGTTTTCTGGCGACACAAATGATGCGATGTGACGCAAATTCACGTTACTCAAAACATGCGAGACTTTGTGAAGTAAAAGGTCTGAAAGTTAAAAAAAAAATATTACCTTGATTGAGAAACTCCCATGACACTGTAACGCAAAAGCCTACCAGCATTGAGAGTCTCCAAACGCCACACGTCGTCTCCTTGCCTCCGGATAACAGACACGGTTGCCTCTGGTCTCAGACGGATCCGTGTCGTCACAAGTAAAAAGCTGCAGTCGTTTACCTCCGTCATGGTTGTTGACAAAGAATCATCATTCGTGTGTTTTTCGGGGGTTCGCGCTACTGTGACCGAAAACACAGGCGACGTGAAACTGCGTCCCTCAACCGTTACCGATCAGGCTTTAGGCTTCATCACTTAAATGTTGCCATGACGACAGATCCTGCAGATTTCCTTCGTGCTTAACATTAGAACCTGTTTCATATTTGTTCTCCTCTCCTCTGGGTTTCCTTTAGGAGTTGGGTCTGATCCGTAAGCCAGCCTCTTTCATGACGAGCATCTGTGACGAGCGAGGCCAGGAACTCATCTACGCCGGCATGTCCATCACCGAGGTCTTCAGGGAGGAGATGGGCTTAGGAGGGGTTCTGGGTCTGCTTTGGTTCCAGCGCAGGTTGGCATGGCGTCTCTGAGAGAAGAAGTTCTATAAGATTTTTACTACTTTCTCTAAGCTGGGTTTGTGTACAGGTTGCCGCGGTACGCCTGCCAGTTCATCGAGATGTGTCTGATGGTGACGGCTGATCACGGGCCGGCCGTCTCCGGCGCTCACAACACCATCGTCTGTGCTCGCGCTGGAAAGGACCTGGTCTCCAGCCTCACGTCCGGCCTGCTCACCATCGTCAGTACCGCTCTTACAGCAGAGAATCCTCCTCATGTTACTGGGTTTTAAACTTCATCTATTGATCCTTTCAGGGCGACCGTTTTGGAGGAGCTCTGGATGCAGCCGCCAAGCAGTTCAGCAAAGCGTTCGACAGCGGCACGCTGCCCATGGAGTTTGTCAATAAGATGAAGAAGGACGGAAAACTCATCATGGGCATCGGCCACAGGGTCAAATCAGTACGTGGGAGCCTTTTTCTTTTTTTTTCTTTTTTTTTTTTTTTTTTCAACTCAAGTTGCATGATCCAAATCCTGAAACCTGATATTTTTAGATTAGAGCAGTTGAGATAAAGAGGCTTCTAAACTTATCTGATAGTAATACAAATCATTTCAATTTTAGCACCTTTGTTCATTTTATCACCTTTAAAATATTTTCTCAGTCTAAAAATACCGACAATCCTTTGGACAGACGAGGCATTTGCAGCAGCCACATTTGTTTAGTATTAAACAAGAAAAGTGCAACAAATTGAGAAGAAATCTTTGTCACGTACAATCATACAAGTTGTACAACGTAGCAAAATTCGTTCTCTGCATTAAACCCATCCCTGAGGAGTGGTGGGCATCGGTCGGCAGCGCCCAGGGAGTAGATTTGGGTTTCGGGGTCTTGCTCAAGGACCCTCCGACATGTAGACTACTGGGGCTTGAACCGCCGATCTTCGGATTGTAGGATGGCCGCTCTACCCACTGAGCTACAGCGGCACGCCGCCAGATCTCATATCGTAGATATCTCTGCGCGTACTGACTGAGACGGGGACAAAACATTTTAAACAATGCGCAGACAAATAAACCAAAGAACTATTTACATGAGAATAAATCGCATCAAAATGTAAAATATCAACATCAGTATCGGCTGTGTTCCAGAAAAAAGTCACATCAGTATCTGCCCGGAGCTCTTATGCTGCGTTCAATGACCAAGGTAAACTCAGAGAATCTCTTCGCATGATCGATATGGAAAACAGCAGAGATGCCCTGATGGCATGAATGAAACTTAACTGTTTGAATATCCTGATGTCGGGTAATTCCGTTTCCTGATTTCTGAAACGGCACAAAACGGCGTGGAAGTAGTGATGAACTACGACAGTTCTGACGTGGATCTGTATATGACCAGTTCCAATCATTCTCTTAGCTGGTCTTATTTACACTTCATGTAAACAATCTGTCTCCGTTTCCAGATCAACAACCCGGACATGCGGGTCCAAATTCTGAAGGACTTTGTTAAGCAGCATTTCACATCCACCCAGCTCCTTGCCCCCCCCCTTGGGGGGGAAAAGAACCCCCCCCCCAAGGGAGGACCCCCCCCCCCCCCCAGACAAATTAGAAGGAAAAAAAAAAAAGAAGAGCTCCTCTGACATTTAGATAATTATCTGTCTTCTCCTCAGAAACCCAACCTGATCCTCAACGTAGACGGTTTCATCGGTGTGGCCTTCGTCGACCTGCTCAGGACATGTGGAGGCTTCACCCGGTGAGAATCTTTGAAGAACAACATTATTTATTATTGTCGTAACGGTACAGAAGAGTCTCTAGGAGACGAGGCTCATCTCACACTAAGTAACAGAAACATTGTCGTTATTAACGACATATGTTCTGGACTATAAGTAAAGAAACGTTGAATATTTTCTAATCGTCTGAGGATGAATGTCATCAGTTTTATTACCGGGTCTGGGGCCTCATTCATGAAACTGTGTAGGATTTGCGTCAGAAGGTGTCCTACAGAAGATCTGCGTGAGCACAAAAACATTGTTTTAAAAAATTATGCGCCTATTTCTTAAACTCCCAACATACTGGTGCCCCGCCCCCACCGCCTCACAGGCGCTGCATCGGCTCAATCAATGAATGACCACAGAGTTGCTTCTTCGGTTCTCCTCATCCTCAAACTGCGACAGAATAGCCCGTGCGTCATTTCGCGTTTTTATAACCAAAAATGAGGATTATTATAATCATCACATTATGAAACAAAAATGAATCATAAATGATGATAAACCGACTCATATCTGCCGACCGAAGCATCAAAAGTTCAGGTTTTAATTTGATGAAAGAGAATATTGTTTGTTAATGACAAACACCTGAGGGGCTCATTTTCCGTGACGCATATCTCTGTATTTATTCTCCCTACAGGATCAATCAAACACAATATTTATTGTAAAATTAGCCTGGAGTTTGTTTGGAGAGCCGCACAGTCACCCATCAAATTTGCTTTTTATAAATTCCATGAATTGCACCTTCTTTCATGCAGCGTTCAAAAATGAGGTCTCAGGTCCTTCTGGCTTTTCCAGTTTGGTCTTTTTTTTTTAGTACCGTTCATGGAATGCCGGCCCAAGACTATGTTCTACTGGCGGAATGTTTTAACAGAAGTGGTCTGTACTCGTGTAGAAGTACAGTTTCTGTTGTAAAAATGACTCTTGTAGAATTCTTCAACTTCTCTGCTTGAGTACAAGTGAAAAAATGACTGACACCAGAAGTTACATAAACCGGTTCAGAGCAGGACACTAAAGGGTCAAATTAGAACCGTAAAAAGTAGTAGTTTATTTATTTTTTTTAAATGTCAATGGAAAAAGTAGTTTAAAGGTGAAAAGGTTTGAATGTTAAAAAAAAAAAGTTGTGTTCCACATATTGATATGGTTCAAGTTTTTTGCCCTTCTTGATAAAAACCCACCTGTTTATCTGGGCTTGGCACTGGAAGAACACTGACTTGTGACCAAGCATAAATGTGAAAAAGTAAAAGGTTATAGTGTGAAAGTAAAAGACGCCCGGGACTTCAAACAGAAGATCAGAAGTGACCAGATCCCTATCAGCATGCTGCACGTCATGTCAATCACAATTTTCAGCACGGGATCACGCACACTTATTTGCACAGTGATGCAATGCTATGTCGGCTAGTGTGCTTTGAGCCATGGGGGGGACATTAAATATGCAGTTTTTTGCCCGACCAGTAGCTGATGTTTGATATTATTACACACAAGTCCCATCATGATGATGTGTGCAGCCAGCAGCAAAATGATTACAACGCTAACGTCACCGATTTGGTAGCAAGTGACCCATAAAGGTTTTCTGCGATCACAAAGACAAGGGCCTGAGCTCAGTGCAGATTTTTAAAAATATATGCTCCCCTCTTATTTGAGGTTTGATTTACTCCTTAATGATATTAAAATACATTTTAATCCTGGCCTTCCTTGTGACCGTTTTTGGGGGAATGGACAGTTGGGGTTTAAAAATCCCTCCAGTTTGAGAACACTGGACTAAAGTAATGAGTGTTTCCTGACACCTTTTTAACTTAACAGCACTTTTTACTACTTGCTTTTTAAAACAGACCCAAGTACAATGCAGATAGGAAAACTAACTAGTAATTGTAACTAAGCTTCTTTTTTCTTTAAGCACTGAGGGCTTTTAGAGTGACAGCTTACTGCTGGTTGAATCTGTGGGGGGGGGGGCGGCGGCATCTGCTGTGTGCTGTGCATTCTGACTCGCTGCTGATCTGATTCCAGAGACGAAGCCGACGAGTTTGTTGAGATCGGAGCGCTGAATGGAATCTTTGTTCTGGGTCGCAGCATGGGCTTCATCGGTGAGTCCTCCTCAGAGACGAGACATACCAGAGATACCAGCCGCCTGAATAGTAAACCTCTAATTCCTGTGTCTGTGTGTGTCCTCCACAAGGACACTACCTGGACCAGAAAAGGCTGAAGCAGGGTCTGTACCGCCACCCCTGGGACGACATCTCCTACGTGCTGCCTGAGCACATGTCCATGTAACCACGGCAACGCTCCACATCTCGCATGTAGCCGCCCGCCAGTTACCTGCCTGAGGAACAGGCAGGCGGGATGATTGTGGAAGGCTGCTGAACTTTGTGAATGAGGGATCTGGGTAGAAGCTTTACTTTTTATGAAGAAAAAGGGGAAGTCTATTTTCAGATTTGGGGGAAAATGTAGTCCGTTATGTAACTTATGAAATCTGATTAACACTCCAGTGAACAAACCAACAACTGGTGCCTGAGTGAATTGGCACAAGCTCAGAAAACGCTTTTTATACTAAATCCTGCAGTCAACCATTTTAATCAGCTTTTGGCTTAGTTTACTTTCTAGAGCTAATATATTTTAATGTTCTCATGGCTCCTCTGAGGAAGCATCTGTCAGAAACCAAAGTTATTTTTAGGGATTTGTCGTCTTTGTCGAAAGCAGGCTGACGTTGGAGTGTCTGTGGGATGAAGGAATGAACCTAAACTCATCTGATAGTTTAAGATCAGAGTAGTAGCTGGTGGAGGACAGAGGAGCCGCTACTTGAATGTGTCCTTGAAGGCAACGTTTGGTGAGGGACCATGAAAGCAGCACACTCTTTAAACTAACACTCCGTGACACAACGCCTGCTGTGTTTTTATTTATCTGTGGAAATGAAGCCTTGTTTGTTTTTTGTAACTTTGTCTTAAAATGGTATGTTAATAAAGAACGTCATGTTTTACTTTTAAGTCTGGCTGAAATCTATGAAAAACTGATCCAGTACAACAAATCTAGGATAAAGTTGTGTCTGAATAAATATGAATTTAAGATTAGAATATATTTTTTTTAAAACGCAAGGATAAAATGTTAAAGCAATGCAGACAAATATACTTTTATGAATAGAACTTTTATTTCCAAATTTTAAAACTAATACCTTTCTGATGTCAGTTTTCAAAGTGATTTAATAAAAGACACCAAGGAGTTCTAACGGGGAACTTTCAGTTCCTTAAGTTTCTGAATGTTGCATTCATGAAGACGGTTAAATCGCGGGATTTCTCGGCTCTGAGACATTAACAAACATGATCAGCCAATCGGGTTCAAGGTGAACATAACTTTAAACTACTCTAAAATATTACATATTAAGTATTTTACATTTTTACTGACAAGGTTTTCAATTACATTATGCCCCCTCTTTATGACAAATGCGAATTAACTGTTAAATGTATTTTTTTTTAGTTGACACAGCATAGGATGTGACAATGATTATGAGAACACTTATTTTGTGCTCATAATGAAATGGGACAAATGGGCTTTGTCCCATTTCTTGTGACAAAGCCCATTTGTCACAAGAAATGGGCTTTGAACATTGTTAGTGTAAATCCTGAGCGGGTTTGTTAAATGTTTGTTTCTTTTTGAGGAAACCAGAATCACTTCATGATACAAACATATTTGTATTTTTAAACAATGAGCAGTAGAATACTCAGTATAATTGTTAACAGTCCTTGTTGCCATTATGACCTAAAAACTAATGAACACAATGAATAGCGGCTCGTATTTCCTCATGTAAGTTGGAAATCCGAGCTGTTCCTTAACGCACCTCGCTAAATTTGTTTGGTTTACGATGACGTCACATGCATTCTCCCAGTCTGGAAGTAATTGTTTTAATAATAATAATACATTTAATTTATAATGCGCTTTACATTTGGATCAAATCTCAAAGTGCTACAAAGCAAAAGCAGATAAAAGCATCAATAAAAAATAAAATAACTATATAAAAGCCTTACCAAAAACCAGCAATGTTAATTAAGGTTATAGGTTCTGCTAAAAAGGAAAGTTTTAAGTCCTTTTTTAAATGTGTCAGTCG